>JANHFP010000499.1:189074-203982 GCA_032468135.1 Calamaria suluensis | reverse complement strand
GCACAGAAGGGGAGGAACTTGTTTGTGCATGCCCGGTCCTGATTGGTTCAGCAGAGCAGAACCCGAAATGATGATTGCCATCGCATCCTGCCAAGAAAAGGGGTGTTCAGGTAAGACAACACTCATTTTGTGTGGCATGCTTTTATAGAAATTTGTTTTTATGGATTGTGGGAGTGAAATACAGCAGACTGAATTATCTGAGTTTTGGTTTATTATCTAAATATAAATTACTAAATGCAGCTTTGTGAATGTTGCCAATTTGGGGGATTGTTTAAGAGACTGCCATTAATATTTATGCTTTTTTTCCATAAAAAATAATTTTCCATTTCCACCCATAGAGGTAAATTCTTAGAGATGTGTGATGATCTTTTGGCCAGAATAGAACCACCTCTTCGCAGTGTCTTAGATCAAGCTAGTAAGTATACATTTTGTTATATGGAGTACAGTGCAGGAGTAATAAATGTAACCGTAGAAACACTAAAGTGCATAGTAGAGCAATTTATATTTTGTAACTTCCGAATAAAATAAAATGAGCATCACTAATAGTCAGTGATGTAGAAATTAGGATTAGGAAGGTTCAGATTCAAGCACTCAATCAACCATTAAGTTCTCTGGGTGACTTTCGTTACTTTCTATCACTCGGACCCATAACTTCACAAGATTGAGAATAAAATTAAAGAATATTTGTCTTAAGCTTCAGGCAAAAGATGGCATGGCAATCTAACAAACAAAAGATATTATTTGGAAGTATCACATTTCTCCATCAGAGCACAATTTATCTTTTCAAGTTTGTATTGTAAATATTATTAAATATATTCATTATATTGATTCCAGAATATAAATCCCTTTGTTTTCATATAATTAGAATGCTAAATATTAAACAGTCTGGACTTTTGGTAGAAAAAATACTGTTATTTGTAAGGACTATGTTCTTTGACTGGAAATTTAACTATGTTTTCATGTCTAGAAAATACTAGCCACATTATTATTCACATATTATGTCGCCCAGTTACACACACTATGTTTGTACATAATAAAGGTAAAGGTTTCCTTCGCACATATGTGCTAGTCGTTTCTGACTCTAGGGAGCAGTGCTCATCTCCGTTTCAAAGCTGAAGAGCCAGTGCTGTCTGAAGACGTTTCCGTTGTCATGTGGGCGACATGACTAAAGCACGGAACGCTTTGTATATAATACCAACCCTCAAATATTCCCCTTCCCAGTAAAAGGCCCCTCAAGATAATATGAATATTCAATATCATCCAATCAAGATCAAAGACATATTTAAAAAGAAAAACTCTCCTAAACATCTGGTAGGTAGGTCCCAAGGATTGCTTTGAGGGCAGTATATTCCATAGTTTTGAGGCTACAACAGAGAAGACTTTACAGAATAACAGAGTTGGAAGGGACCTTGGTGGTTTTCGACTCCAACCCCTGCTTAGGCAGGAAACCATATACCAGTGATGGTTAACCTTTTCGGCACCGAGCACCCGAACCCAGAAGAGAGCAGCTGGTCTGGTGCGCATGCACACCGGCCAACTGCTCTCTTCTGAGTTTCGCTGCATGCATGCACACCAGACAGCTAGTCTTCATGTGAAGAACCTGGAAGAAAGCAGCTGGCTGGTGTAAATGCATGGTGGACCAGCTGCTCAGTTCGCATGTGTGCGATGTAATCTGAAAGAGCAGCTGGCGACTGCATGCATGCCCACAGAGAGGGCTCTGTGCCAACTCTGGCCTGTGTGCCATGGTTCGCCATCATGACCCTATACCATTTCAGACAGATGATTGTCTAATTACTTTTAAAAATCTCCTTTCCTACTTGAGAAAGTAGATAGAAATACAGTTAAAAATTTCAAGATATTTTCCTCATTCACATCCAAATGGAATACTTCAAAAAGGTTTCTTTCACTCTGAATAAATGGAATACTTCAAAAAGGTTTCTTTCGTTCTGAATTTGATGTGTGTGTATGTGTATTCCCAGACTGATGTGCCAATGATACTTGCATTGCTTAAAATGCCATTGTAGCACATGTTGAAACCTGTGGGATTATGCAAATGAATTTGATGCAATGTAATTGCAAATAGTTGCCATGCAATTGTAACTAATGCAAATGAATTTAGATTTAGAATGACTTTTTTTTTTCTTCACAGAATTAAAGAAGGAGGATATCTGTGCAGTTGAAATAGTAGGAGGGACTACAAGAATACCTGCTGTGAAAGAGCGGATCAGTAAATTTTTCGGTAAAGAACTCAGTACAACTTTGAATGCGGATGAAGCTGTCACACGAGGCTGTGCATTACAGGTAATGGTGGTATGCTGAAAATTATTTCTGCTAAAAATGTAGTTTTTAATTAAACAATGGTTCACTGGAGCTACAAATAAATGTTATAGTTGAATTGAATGTTGAGCATTTGTTAGGAAATGCATTTTGCTCCAGCTGTAGTCAAATTGGTTTTTTAAAATGCAAATTTATATAGTCCAAAACAAAAAAAAAAACAGTTGCAGGAAATAGGATGTGTACAGTGTAACATTTTTCTCCTTTCCACTCCTCTGTAGTCCCTTCCTACCCAAATATCTAGCACATTTTGGGGTCTTCCTTTCAGATGTGTGATCAACCCCAGAAGAAAGAGAAATTGTGCCGTAAAATTTCAGTGGATGTTTGGATAGTATTATCTCAGCATATTTGGCAATAGGGATGTGCAGCCAATCCGAAGCTAAGGAAGTGCTTTGGAGCAGGCTGGTTTTGTAGTTTATTTACTCATTTATACAATGAACTGCTGAGATTCATAGTTTGTGAGGAGGGAGGATGGCTTTATAAATCTTAATAAATTTAATTAATTTAATTTAATTTATTAAATTTCTATACTGCCCCTCTCCTCGCGGACTCGGGGCGGTGTACAGCCATAAACATAAAATCAAGACTTTTCTGCATCCAATTAGAATTATAGCTTTTATTATTACTTTTATTACTTATTACCTTTTTAAGACTTATATTTTAGTGATATGTTAAATATGATCATCTTTAAAATAAGAGTGGGATTCATGATTTTGTAAAATAACTCAGTGACACTTTCACTTTCCTTCTGTTTGCCACATAACGCTATAAGCATATATTTTCAAATATTTGCAGTTATCTGTTATGTTTAGTAAATAAGTGTGGATAATTTGTTTATCCCTAATTATTTGTCTAATTACTGTTTAACTAGAGATATACAAATCTGACTTCTTGAGGAGAAGCTTAATAGGGAATTGTAACCTGTTTCCAATTGAAAATGGCCATTATTTTTTTTGAATGGCTGCAAAAAATAGAAGTCATGATTCTGCAAGCACATGGCAACCAATCGAGGCAGCAAAGAAATAAACTTTACCATCTATACCTGAATTATATTTTATAGCTTTAATTTAATTTAAAAATTAAATTGAGATGATGAGATGAAATCTGACAAGTGCAAAGAGTTGGGACAGACAAAATGATAAGGCACTGCACTTTCGTACTCTTTACATCCAGAGTTTGACACTATGGCCATCCATTAATTGAATAAACAAGTGTTTTTGAAATGGAAACCTATTAGCCTTTTGGCGTTAATGCATAATGCTATGTGATTTGATGTATCCATAATTTGATGCTACAGAACTTTTTTTTTCCTTACAGTGTGCTATTCTATCACCAGCTTTTAAAGTGAGAGAATTTTCTATCACAGATTTGGTGCCGTACCCGATTTCTTTAAAATGGAACTCCCCAGCAGAAGAGGGGATAAGGTAACTCCTAACAAAGCCAATTTGTATATCCTGTTATAAAGAATATTTTTTATTTATTTATTTATTTATTTTGTTAAATTCATATACCGCCCCTCTCCGTAGACTCGGGGCGGTTTACAGCCTGAATTAAAAACAATACAACAATACATCATAAATTTAAAATCTAAAATCTGCATATAGGACTTCGTTAACAAAGCATTAACAGTTTTTCATATATTTGAACTATTAACATAAATTTTGTATTGTAAGTCTTTTCTGTACCTTATTTGAGTGAACAAGGATGTATTCTTTTTATAGTGATTGTGAAGTATTCCCAAAGAATCATGCTGCACCTTTCTCCAAAGTCCTTACATTTTACAGAAAGGAACCCTTTACCTTGGAAGCTTATTACAGTTGTCCTAAAGAATTGCCGTACCCAAACTCTGCAATAGGTATGTAGTATAAGAGATACTCTGTATTTAATATATGTATCCCAATCTAGGAACATACCTGTCAATTATTTGGTCATGAGCTCTTGTGTTAATGTTAACATCCATACTAAAATATAAGACAAAGCCTAGCTTGTAAGATTGTACTGTGTTTTTCCGAAAATAAGGCCCTGTCTTATATTTTTTTGAACTCTGAAATAAATGGTTGGCCTTATTGCCATGCACTCAAAAGCCCTATTGGGCTTATTATCAGGGGATAATCTTATTTTGGGGAAACAGGGTAGGTAATACTGTATTGTGTTATCAATTATGTGTGAGATTGCCGGGGCCCATCATAAACCTTCTTGACAAAGTAGTAGCAATACATGCTTGAATATAAACTAGAAAGAATAGCATATAAACTATGCATGCCTTATAGCACAGTTGGAAAGTGGGACGCATCATGAAAAATGATTAAGGCAGAAAAAAGGATGAGGGGTAGAGAGTGGTAAAAATTCTAGAACAAAATTGAAGAGATGGAGGCAAGATTTTTTTTAAAAAAAACACTGGCACATTCTATCTAATGCAAGCGAACCTGAGGTGCTTTTCCCCAATGAAATAATCAAGTGAGAGTGTCAGTCCTGGAAGCCATCTTTACCATTGGAGCTTCAGGGCTGTCATATCTACTTTCACATCCATAGAACAGTTTTTGAAACCAACTCTTTAAAATGACAGTGTCCCCATAATTTAAAATAATTCACTAGAACATAGGTCTTCAAACTTGGCTGGAGAATTCTGGGAGTTGAAGTCTACAAGTCTTAAAGCTGCCAAGTTTGGGGACCCCTCCACTAGAGTACTAAGGGGTGGGACACTTTGATCTATCTGTCTGCAACTATCCTTGAGCTGTGGAATATGTAGCAAAATGACTCCTTTTTAGAGGAAATGTTATCCTCATTTGAGGAATCCTTCTTGGCACTTAACCATTGAATTAAATATCCTAGACAGATATAGAAGCCCTTCAAATTCAGTTTATTTGCTCCTCCTTACTTTTTGTTACCTAGAACTGCCAGAAACCCAAGAGAAAAATGTATACTTAGGGAAGGAACCTGTTTACATTTGAACAGAGTAGTACTTCCAAGAAACTAAAACAATCAGCCTATATCTCTTTTAGAAAGTGAAAGATATGATGATTACTGTCTAGTAGTTGTTTTAACCAGTACACTGTTTAATTAATAATCAGGTTATAATGATTTAAATTCTCATTTGATTGTTTTACATAGTGAAAATGCAGGATAAACATTTAGTAAAATAATGTGATCAATAAAGAAAAATCTAATATTTGCTGTTATACAGTATCTTTGGTTTTATGTATTTTGAAAATTCCATGATCTTTTAAATTAGCAAATTCTGTACTGTATTTATAAAAACACAATAAGGAAAATAATGAAAGCAGTAGAGATTTCAACTATTTTCTGTTAGCAATTCCAATTTAATTTTTTATTTCAATGAAAATATTTTATATTTTCCATTTAGCTCAATTTTTAGTTCAGAAAGTAATACCCCAAAAGGATGGATCCAGTTCCAAAGTGAAAGTTAAAGTCAGAGTAAACATCCATGGCATTTTCAGTGTTTCAAGCGCCTCCCTTGTGGAGGTTCATAAATCAGAAGAAAATGAAGAGCCCATGGAAACAGATCAACATGCAAAAGATGAAGAGGTAATGGGTGGGGTTGTTTTTTCTTTTTTTAGCCAAATTTTGCTCTGCAAAATTAACAATAAGTGAGTTCTGGTAACAGCTTCCTTTATCATTAAACTTTCAAATACAGGATTATGCAGATCCAAGTTTATTTATTTATTTATTTATTTTGTTGGACTTATATACCGCCCCTCTCCATAGACTCGGGGCGGTTTACAGCCTTGATTAAGTTGAAGCGTTACAACATTATATAAAAACTGCATCCACAGAGTGCACTTATTTTGCAAACCATTAACAATATCCACTTGTATGGAGAATGTCTATTTCTAAATAAGTGGTTAAAGAACATAGATCCATGAAAGTAAACACATAAGAGCTGGAGTGTATCATATATGTTATTAAAACAAAAGGTTGCTTAGCAATCTGTGTAAGTGGGCTACTGTCAATTATCTGCCTTAAATAACACCATCATCATAATGTGTTTTCCCTCTAAAAAATAAAGTGATGGGATGGGATCCAGACAGTTGAACTCCTTTTGGTATCTGAAATTCAGTGTTATAATGACCCCTTTAGTGATTAGTACTACAAGTGGGTTGGCATGGAGTGTTGAATTCAGAGGACATTTCAGTTTCTCATATTCAATAACATGGAAGTTTTATGTAACCCAACATCTTGCTTTTTAATTTCAGAAGATGCAAATAGACCAGGAAGAGCAACAGAAAAATGAGGAACAACAGCAAACACAAGCTGAAAATAAGACTGAGTCTGAGGAAATGGAGGTAAAAGTTATGTCTGAAAATAAAACATGCTCTAAAATTAGTTGCATAATAGAAAAAAGATGGCAGGTTGCTTTTTTGCTCTAAGGATGAGCTAAGATAAAATTATTAAACAGCCTATTTGTAAAATAACTTTTTTCAGTACATATTTCTTAAAGGCATATATCCCAGTTAATGGAACAATTTAGGGCAAAGTTAATGAAATTGAATAGCCTAAAAACCAGAATCTGTTACATGTTTCTGTCCTGAATTCTATTTTAAAATACTGTTTCAATGCAGACATCTCAGGCCGGATCGAAAGAAAAGAAAACGGACCAGCCCCCTCAAGCTAAGAAAGCTAAAGTAAAGACAACGACAGTTGATCTCCCAATTGAGAATCAGTTGGTGTGGCAGATCGGAAAGGATATGTTGAACTTGTTTATTGAGAATGAGGTAAGTTAGTTTAAAACACTTAACATTGGATTTCGGCCAGAATTGAAAACAAAATGTGCAGTGTAGCCGTGTAATCTCACTCTGTCATCCTGCAGTAAAGGAAGATGTGATGAACGATCAGTGGTTAATATTTATTGCTTACCTTAGAAGTGATAACAGTGGGCTGACTTGTTTGGGCTCACAAGGTAAGCAGTATTTGCATGAGATGCTAACAAAGAATATCAGGACACAGTCTAAATTGGAAAATTGAAAGACACTGCGGAAAAAGGCAGTGTCCAACAAGTTGTCAAGAACACTGCATAGATCTCTGAATTTATCAGAAGTCAAGCTTGTTTCCATGGAGGATGCTTCAGGTGAGGGAATTGAATTGTACACAGTCACAGTAACCATTTTATATTTCCTGTAGGGTAAAATGATCATGCAGGATAAACTGGAGAAGGAGCGGAATGATGCCAAGAATGCAGTAGAGGAGTATGTTTATGAAATGAGAGACAAACTCTGTGGCGTGTATGAAAAATTTGTTAGTGATGAGGTAGGTATTTAATGATGTGCAACTAGGAAAAATAGAAACAGATCTGCTCACAATAATCTAATATCAGTGTTGCTAGGGTCCAGCTTCTCTGACTAAATTTTCAAGCAGTTCCATGGAAGTGCTTAATTTAACAAGGTAGCATTTTTAGGCAAGGTAAACTTTTGTGGAATTTGCTGCTACATCCTTTTTAAAAATTTGCTTTCTAAGTCTGTTAAGTTGCAAATCTCTTGATATATTTGACCCACTGATTTCTTTTTAATCCCACAAATATTTACAATACAAATAGGCCTTGCTTAGTGATCATTTTTTCTGCAACTGTTTGAAGTTACAATGATGCTGAATGAGGAGACTTACAGACTGTCCTTGAAGTTGCAGCCATTGCAATGTCCCTGCAATAATGTGATCACAATTCAGACTTTTGGCAACTAGTGCAGAATTACAGTACAGTAGTCCCAGCATTCCGCAGAAATACCACCATGGATGCTCACTGATGGAACAGTTGTCGTACATCAGCATGGTCATGTGATTTTTCACTTCAAGACCATGCCCCTTAACAATCAGGTTCTGGACCTGTTGTGGTCATTAATTGAAGACTGTCTATGCATTATATAACCTGGTAGCATATTTGATTCTCAAAATTAGGAAGCTGGGAATTCAGTTCTTCACTGAAAAATAACACTTTAATTTATTTGAATTATTTCCAGGATCGTAATAGCTTCACTTTGAAGTTAGAAGACACAGAGAACTGGCTGTATGAAGAGGGTGAAGATCAACCAAAGCAAGTTTATATTGATAAATTTGTTGAAATGAAAGTAAGTGGGACTGAAAACTGCCAGATTTTCTCTGACTATAAAGATTTATATTTATTGAGCAACAAAATGAAATGAAATTAGACTAATCCATTTTATCCTGATAGAACATAACTATAATATTTCTTTTTTTAATGAATATTCTGCCCTTAGGATTCTTTAACAAGTAGTGTCGGGACACTTTTAAACTAAATACTTTAGTGAATTATATTAGTAAATTCTTTAGTAAAAAGAATTTCATATGTAATTCTTAGGAAACATTTGAATATGCTGGCCAGGTTCATGCATTAGGAATAAGCTAAGGTTTATTCACCTTTGGTCTTAGGTATGCTAGAAGTCACACTCCAAAAACAGATGGGGCTAGGAGCAAAATTAGATTTGATTTGCTTAATTAAAATTATATGTTTAGTTTGTTTTTTTATGTCACAGTTAATACTAGAGGGCACTTGTTAATATTAATGCTTGTTTATGTAATGGTCTTCAATTATGGCACATTACTGTTGCATTGTCTTTTGGAGAGGCTGGAGGCTATACCCAACATTTTAAAGGACTACAAGTTCTAGCATGCTTAATTTGAAATACTTTCAGCAATTTAAAGCAGTTTTTAATATGAACACCATTCATGTCACATGATATTAACTTCTTGATAAATTTTTCTCTTAATTCAGGCTATGGGACAGCCTATTCAGGCACGATTTCAGGAATCTGAAGAAAGACCAAAAGCTTTTGAAGAGCTTGGAAAACATGTTCAACAATATATGAAAGCTGTTCATGCATTTAAAGAAAAGGTCTTTTTATATCTTTCTTAACCTTCAAAATAGATTTCAAAAATCTCCATTCATTTTTCAGCACTAAAATGTAAGAATGTTTTCTCCCCCTCCCCCACTAGGATGAGCAATATGACCATTTAGATCCTGCCGAAGTGGCGAAAGTCGAGAAGAGTACAAATGAAGCAATGGAATGGATGAACAACAAGCTTAATCTTCAGCACAAGCGAAGTCTTACTTTGGACCCTGTTATTACAGCAAAGGAAATTGAAACAAAAACAAAAGTAAATACATTTTTAAACTTAATCCACTGATGGTATGATTTGTTTTCGACTTTTTCTATAGATTTTACAGATGAAGTTATCTCAGGCTGGCAAAAAAAAAAGATATGATTTGATTTAAATCCTTTAAACCAAGAATTAGTAAAAGCGTTTTATACACATCTTGGAAAAAGGAGGCAGGAAGTACCATACTTTGATACTTTAAAGCTTGATACTTTTATTATTTTAGTTCTGATACTTTAAAGTAGCAGAGCTCACATTATTCCACTTGTTTTGAAAGATTTAACAAAGCAGTGAGTGGACTTTTTAAACAAAAGTAGTGGTTGTCTTCCCAACCCATTTAATGGTCTTCTTTGGTTTTAGTATCAAGTTAAAATATTACAATTATTAGATGGAAAGAAAAGGAATTGTATCACATTTTTACAAAGATTCTGCATCTATTCCAAGGATAGATTAGACAACAAATAGAGCCATGATGGCGAACCTATGGCACGCAGAGCCATATCGGTGGGTACACAAGCATTGCCCTAGTTCAGCTCTGATACGCATGCAGGCAGTGGTCAGCTGATTTTCGGGCCTTCTGGGCACACCAGAAGTCAGGAAAGAGGCTGTTTCCAGCCTCTAGAGGGCCTGGGTCTGTGGGGAAGGCCCATTTTTCACTCTCCCCAGGCTCCAGAGCCTTTCTAGGGAGGGTGGGGTAAATTGAATTATGGGTGTGGGCACGCAGACATGCAACACCCCCCCCGGCACCCCCACATTTGGCACGTGAGTGCAAAAAGGTTAGCCATCACTGAAATAGAGTAACAATTAGATCAAACATGATAGTGACTACTATGATTTCAAGTAAATTCTGACAAACCTGCAGAGTTAAATTTAGCTAGCTACCTTCATACTAAGATTTTTTTATTTGTTCTTGAGAATTTAAAGGATGTTTTATGGCGTAAAAGATCTTAATATAAAGAAAAAAACAATTTTTGATTGAACGAACAGTGAGGGATATATGAATAGCAACCTAGATAAATATTTCAATGTGGTTGCCAAGGAAAATTCTTTCAGCGTTACTAAATACATTGTTGATATTTAGCCCAATTAAGAATATCATTGGCCATTGCATGTTAACTTTCATATATTTTGGGAGGCAAAATATATTTTGGTATAATTTGTCATTCAGTGCTTCCAACTCTTTCATTTCAGGAACTGATAAACATCTGTAATCCTATTGTTACCAAACCCAAACCCAAAGTGGAACTGCCAAAAGACGATCAAAAATCAGCAGAACAGAATGGTCCAGTAGAAGGCCAGGGTGATGCCACCAAGTCTTCTCAGAATGCTGAACAGCATACAGATTCAACAGCTCCAACATCTACAGAAAAGAAACTTCCGGAAATGGATATTGATTGAATTCCAGTTCTTTATATTACATACTATAATAAAGCTTTATGTTGTCTACTTTATGATCTGAATATAAATGGGAGCCAATTGAGAACTATTATTTTCTCACAGTACATTTTTGGATGGGATTAGTTGGTAGGGATTAGCAAACTCTCAGTTAGTTAAATCTTCAGCTGGATAAGTTCAGTCTTTTGCCATATGATGCCAGAAATCCTTGATAGCTATTAGATTTGCACATCTGCTCTTTCAGTTTAATCCTGTTCTTTTTGTGTATCCCGTTATTTAAAGTGTGTAAGAGCAACTAGAACAGTTTTGTGATTTGTTTTTAATCTACAATTAAATTACTATTGTGGATTGAAGCAACATTAGTTCATGGGAAGTTACCAGAAGTATTTAAAGCTCTGGTTCAAACACAAAAGAGCATAATAAAGATATTAGATTGTGACCCCTTTGGAATTATGGAAGCAATAATAGCATGTTTTATACCTGCAAGTTTAATACATTTTTATTGTACCATTTTATGGTTATGTGAGATATAAGGCAACATGGCTCAGATGATTTATTCAGGTTAAATGTAAAGAAATGAAGTAGCTGGAGTGTTTTTTCCCAGTTCATGTTCACACTCTATTAATATTCATTATGTCCTAGGTGTTGTATCAAATTGTTTATCTGATATGCAGAATAGCATTTATCTAAAATATGCTATTAGATCCAATATGTATCCTCATGATAAATTTCTCCCCAGCTATAAGAAATGCTGTGTAAATTTCTGTCTCTAGCTTAGTTGTAGGGGAAAAAGGAGGGTATACTGCTAGCTGCCTCTGGATTACTCTGATTAGTAGCTAACATAGAAGATAGTATTTGTTTTCCTACACTTGAAAATGATTGTTTTATCTTCCAGCTAAAGAAGGAATCTGGCAGTTTGCTCTTGTGTTCATTTACACTTTGGCTGTGTTATTCTTCTAGTATTGATAATTGTCATTACCTTGTATGTGTTGAAATCAGATGAAAGCTTCCATACACACTACAAGAAATAAATGCACTGGATTCTATTGGATTTTTTAAAAAACTGTTGATTATAAGAAAACTACATGAAACTTTAAGATTAGAAAATAAGTAACATGAATTACATCTCTTTAAAACCAACTGTTAAGTAGTCCTTGAAAATATAGTGGACCTGAAAGCCATGTTTTACAATCATGAGGGTTATATACCTCTATGTTGTTGCTTTTCGATTAGGTCTTAGTTCATACTTGAAATTCAGAGCACTGTCAGTGTTCCAGAATTTCAAAGAAGAAAAAAGTACTATTATATTTGTACAATAGTATTTTTTTTTCTTTGAACTTGGACAGAAATTAATATGTTTATAAAATATTCAAAACTAATTTATGTTCAAGTATTGCTATTTTCTGCATGTTTGATCTATTCATGGCAGTTGGAAACCTGATGAAATACAGTACATCCCATCTTTGAAAATATTCACTGCTTTTCTTTAAATGGCACTCAAAGATAAAAAAAACTACAAAGTGCTACAGTTGAAGTTGCATGTTTTAATATGCAGGGCATTATAAATAAAAGTGAACAGCATATAAATTTTGATAAACTGATGTTCTTTATACATCAGCTTTTTTGCTTAGCATTAGAATTAAAGAGGGCAGGAGTTTGAGATTTTAAACTGGCTTTTCATTGCTGTATGCTGCCTGGAACCACTCTATGTGACAGCCATATATATTTCTTTAAAAACATTGATTCTTACTGAGAATTCTCATAAGGACAAAAAGTCAGATTGAATAGTGTGTAAAGAAGGGAAGGACACTTGGATGAAGACTGAGTTCTAAGCCTCCCTTAGACATGAAAGTTGCCTGCGTGACTTTGGACCAATCTCTCAACTGAACCCTCCACACAGGTTGATTATAATGAATGTAGATGGGGATAGAAGAGACCTTGGAAGTCTTCTAGCCTGACCCTCTGTTCAAGGCAGGAGAGCTCATCCAGATTAAGTGGTTGTCCAGTCTTCCTGAAACCACCTGCAACGGACCACCCACAACTGTGACCTTTAAACCTCTTCAATAGGCATGTCTCCCTCAACCATTCATCATACAATTTAGCCTTCATATTCTCTTAGTACAACCTTGCCTATTTTGACTTGTACACTTCAATTTTCTTGTAAAAATGGATGCAAAGAATTAAGCAATTCTGCTTTCTCTGTTGCCTGTCATCTTGCCATCTGCTTCCATTAGTAGAACTATAATTTTATTGACTTCTTGCATCTTACATATTGAAAAACTATTATTTTTGGCATTACTTACCAGCCTTAGCTCATTAGGGTCCTTTGTTTTCCTGATATCCTTCTTGCAAATTTGGGTTATTTGCTGGTATTCTGTTTTAGTTACCATATGTGCCCTTTCAAATTTTTTTGACCCTCAATTTGTCAGCTCTTTTTGCAACCTTGCTTGTCTCCTCATGTATCTTTTTTCTTTCAATGGTATTGCCTTCATTATTTCATTTTTCAGGGTTTCACAAGTGTCCTTGTAGGCTTTCCATCCATGGAATCCTTCCTAATCTCTTGAAGATAAAGTCTAAAACACTAATCTGATTTAGCTTCCTGTTGTTGCATTAATGTGATTTAAAATATATGATTGCTTTCCTCCAAAGTTTTATAGCTTCTACTTTCAACCATTTTGTCCCTATGAACAATGAAGTCCAGAATAGCTGTCCCTCTAGTAAGCTCCTCTACCTTTTCCATGACAAAACTGTCAGCCAGGCACATGAGGAACCTGTCTGATCTCCCACTCCCTGCAGTTCTTTTCACAATTGATGTCAGGTAATTAAAGTCCCTCATTACTATAGTTTCTTGCACACATCAACTAAGTGATCTACAAAGAGTTCATCTATTTCCTTTGGCAGGTTGGATGGCCAGTAGAGCACACCTATACAAAGTCATTTATCCGCTATAATATTTAGCCAACTATGAAAAAGGCTTTCATCCCTAACATGTATTTCTGAGGTGTAGTATTAATAACGTAAAAAGTGTGACCCTCTGGGTTTTTTTTTTAGTTTTGTTTCTTTTTGGTTAACAAGAGAGGTTGGAGTGTTGTGATCATTAAAAAAATGGGGTGCTGCAAAAACAACGGGGAAAGCTAGTGCATGTACAAAAATGACACCCAAAACACTAGGCCTGCACTGGAATTATTTTACAATATAAAAAACTTCAAAATCACCCAAGAATGTGCTTGCTTTTTCTGTAGTCTCCATGATTATCAGGCCTAAATCCAGAGAAATACGTTTGAATTCAATCATTTATTTGTTTACTCCTAGTGGACAAAATCTTTCCAAACGAAAGCAGGAGCTTTCTTACCTACCCTGTTTTTCCCAAAATAAGACATCCCCTGATAATAAGCCCAACCAGGCTTTTGAGTATATAGCAATAAGGTCAAGCTCTTATTTCAGGATTCATAAAAATATAAGATAGATGTACTGCCAACCTATAAACCAGATAGGCTAATTTCTCTTAGACATAGCAGTGTTAAGAGATTTTTGTCTCTTATTCCAACAGCTCCTTATACTACCATTTATATTCCAAATGATGATTTACCAGGCATTTCCCGCAGCTCCGTTATGTGAGCAAAATAGGGGTTTCAGATTGCTAGATTTTGAAAGTTAAAATGTAAAAATCAAAGAAATGGAATAATGCAGCTTTTTGATTGAATAGCTGCAATACATATGAAAGGATAATTTGCCCTTGAGAAACAGACCAACCACATAAAAGATAATGTTTATCTTTTCTAAAATCAAACTTAATTTGTTAAAAAAACTAAACAGTAAGAAACCATTGTTTTTTAAAATTTTAAAAGAAATACATCTAAAGTTAAATACTAAACAAACAGTTCAGAGTTATCAGTTTACAAGTCATCTAAAGAAAGTACAAAGGATTATTAGAATAAACCCTATACTCTGGATGGAATCTAAAATGGTGTAATCTGTTACAAATAAAACTTGCTGTAAAGGGATTGGAATAAGATTCAAATTATGTTGGTACACTAAGATAGGTACAATTTGC
>JANHFP010000499.1:153142-165268 GCA_032468135.1 Calamaria suluensis | reverse complement strand
AAAAACCCACCATCTGCTTGCTCCATTCGACAACCGACGATAAAAGCAAGTCCATTCCTCCCCACCCCCACAGTCTTTTGGGGTTGCGGTTGGATCGTAAGGTAGGAAAAAAAAGTTTTAAAACGCCTGCCCTAAATTAAACGGCGTTCTCGGTTTGTGCATCCGTGGCTGGTTTGGTTAATTGACCGACTCCATGTTGTAAGGATGAATGATTTAAGATTAGGGAGTTACGCAGTAGAAGTATCAAAAAAAGCCCTGGCGATTTAAAGCCAGCTGTAAAAGGAGAGGTCCGTCCGTTTGGCCTTCTAAATTCTTCATTCTGGGTAGATGGGAGAATTTAATGGGCGCTGATTGCGAGTGTGAAGGCAAAGCTGGTCCTGTAGTTGTTCTAGCTGGAGTAATTTATTGCCATAAGGATATGATGGAGGTAGCTAATTGTTGGGAGGCCTAATTCTTAACGATCTCTCGAGTCCCCCCCCACCTCCAAATAGTAAAATACTGTGAATTCCAGAACTCTTACATTTACAGGTGTGAAATTCAAATTAAATATGCCAGCTGATTCTCCTGCCTTAACAGACTCTGTCAGAAAAGAAGTATGTACTGAAATACAGCATTGGGTAAAATATTACAATTACTGTAAGATAGGTTTCAAAAAGGAAGAATAAATTCACCTAAATACGTTATAAAAGATCTGGGATCAGCATCCTTAATCTAAATTTGGGATGGGAAAATTATGGCCCACCAAGTGTTGATAGACAATTGCCTGCATGCATCTCATTAATATCATTTAATTGGATTTCAATTGCAGTTTCAGTATTCATTTGAAATTATTGTTCCCAAAGTCTTGTTATTACCTAAGTGTCTTTCAGGTCACCTTGCCTTTAGAGGTTTCATAATTTCAAAGTGTAGTTAAATAGATGTCTCTTTATTTAGGTAATAGTTTTGGAGGGTTAAAGCCGATATGTACATATTGCAATTAGGCACAGAACTAATTTGCTGATTTGAAAACTGTTATTTCAGTCTGGATCCTGGATCCATTTTTTATTTTAAACTTAACATATTTGTTTGAAGTTAGCTGTAATTTTTTGTTATTTATTTTCAACAGACATTTCATGAAAATTAGTTCTTATGAATGAAAGACCTATGAAATTTCTGAAAAATAAATGTAGACTATATTACGTTCTGGGCTTTTATTTTTAAGAAAGGAAATGTGTTTTTTAATTTCTTGATAAACTGAAAGAAATGTGTGCAAGTAGAAGCTTCTGTGAGACTTAAGCCTGCTAAATTTTAAATGTATATTCAAGTTTTATTGAACAAAATGCCATTTTATATTATTTTTTAAAAAAATATCCATAGCTTTAATTTTAATGGGAAACAATATTCAGTCCAAACAGCACATTGTTTGGTTCCTCTTGAATCTTTAGAATAGGAGTGTCAAACTCACCTCCTCATGGTGTCATCACGTGACATATTGCGACTTTTTTCCTCTTTGTTAAACTGGGTGTAGGTGTGACCTGCATGTGACACATCGCCCCATGGACCATGCATTTGACAGTCTTGTTTAGAGGGTTTTTATTTAATTTTGTCTGCTTTAGAGAAATCCCATGTCCATGTTAAAAGTTCCCAAGGTGTTTTTAAGTCAATTTAATTCAGGTTGAGATTTGGTTAAAGGTCAACTGCTGTTGATTACTGGTAGTCTTTGACTTATGATTGATTGCATGATCATGGTGTTCATTTTAGAATCACTGAGTTCACTTAACAACTATCACAAAAAAGGTAAAATTGGGCATAGGCTCAGGGTGATTCGTTTAACAATTTGGAAATGTAATTTCCATTGTAAGTTGAAAACTACCTAATACTGGGACATGTCCAACTTGTTTTTCTGTAACAGTACAGAACTAGTTAACTATTGCCTTCTTTGAGGCTTTTTTATTTTAAAAAGTCACATTGTAGTCTACAGTCATGATACTGTATTTCATTGAAATACTGATCAGATTTGACTTTGCCAAGGTTGGCTAGATACTAACCTAGCTATGGCAAAACTATGATTTCAAATATTCTTGTTGATATAGAAATCAAAGGGATTTGTGGCTTAAAAAGAAACTATATTGGTGAGAAATAATGGAGAAATGTTAAGTCATTTGTATGGCAATCTTGATATTAAATTTCTTCACGTATTTATTTGCTCTGGCTTGAATACCTCTCTAGTCATAATGACTCTTGAGAAACTAACACCTCTTGGAAGGGCATTATTAACAAATCTTGATTATGAGGTCCTTGCAAATTACAATTATTTGGTAGAGTAACTCAAAACAAATCTCCCCTCCGTGAATCAACCTACGCTAGATGGTGTCAGAATTATCCAATATCTGAATTGTGTGAGGGTTAAAGGTGACAACTAACACCTTGAATTGCATTCATATGTTGATAGCTAAAGCAGATTCCATATTAGTGATATTAAATGTGCTAATCTAGACATAGCCATTATACCCTGGGCCATCACATAATAAACAGCTGAAACTTCCAGATGGGCCTTAATGATAACTCCATGTACAAACATTAGTGTATAGTGGCCCAGACAACAAAGGCATGAATGGGCATCAATAAAGTCTCTTTGAGAAATGATAGACACCAATTGCAGAAAGGACCCCCTCACTATATTTTTACCCAAAGCTTAAGTAAGAATTGCAAGTCTAGAAAACAGATTGTGAGTCAGTTCTTTCTGCAAGAATGTAAACCTCATCCAGGATTGTTTCTGGAATCCATTGACTTTTGAATCCATATCCACCTTACCTTTGTTTGAAGTTACCATACTTTGTAAAATTGACATGCATTGTTTTTTTAACAGAAGGTAGTGGGAATTTTTTGAAGGGTTAGTGAGCTTAGATGTTTCCTAAATTATATATTTATATGTAATTGGGGACTAAAGCAATATGAATTGGAACTGAACTGCAAATATAATTAAGTATATAGTAGTGAGGCTGAACGAGAGCATTAACTTCAGTTATGTTCACAGTTGTATGTCTACTTTCTATTCAAATTTTTATAATTCTGAAAATATTGGAAATTATGTATTCATAAGAAATGTATATAGGGATTTAGGTGAATAGTTTTTGGATTCAATAACTGCAGGGCTATAAAAAGGACTTTATTGTGATGAGGCCTGGAATAATGCTGTTTTAAAACAATAGCTGTGCATGGTTCCCAAACAATGGAATTTGCTGAAAAATACAGGAGGCATTATTTATCTGATATATAACACAATATTACATACAGATAGTCCTTATGAGCATAATAGAGTCTACCCATTACACTTGTAAGTTGTGATGGTCATAAAGTGGATCACCATGTCTCATTTTTGCTACTTTTTTGTGGCGGTTATTAAGCAAATGCTGTAGTTATTAAGCAAACTGACTATTTTCTATGGGATGAGGTTGCTGAAAACAAAGTAAATACTAGTAGGGCAAAGACATAATAAACTGCAGTCACATGACCATGGCACTCTGCAAATGGCCATAAATGTAGGCTGGTTACTGAGACCCCAAAATGAAGTCATGTTGAGGTAGAAGGAATATGAGTTTAATGTATAAATGTGACTATCGGGGTGGTGGTGGTGGCCATTAAAACTTTGGAGCTGAGTTGTAAGTACATTTGGGGGGGGCGTGTCTGTTAGAATTTTGAGTGGTTGCTAAATTACCTGCATTCAGAAATACGTCCTGCTGTTCTAAGGGACTTATACTCAGGTTTCCGTGTGTATTAGGTTGCAGCCATTTTGTAATTTTATTCTAAAACCATTAGATTAGTTGTTAAGAGTTGGGTTGCATGGTAATAATTTAGATGACCTTCACAGTCATCTAAAATGCATTTGTCCCATTTTCAAAAATTGGATTCTTTGTTGTCTGTTTCTTGGCCAATATCTTGAAGGCAGAAGTTTTTGGTTATTCTTTGAACACATGATAATTAATCACATAATTTATTTATCTTATAGTTTCCTTTGTCTAGCAAAATCCTAAATGATAAAATAAATCATATTTTTGGGGAAGGAATTTTATTGTTTGTTTTTAAATTCATATTTTAGTATCTGTTGTATATGTAATTATCCCTAAAGATATATATTTTCAAAATGATGATGTTTGCAAATCTGATATTACACTGGTTCTTTTTGTGGGATTTATTCTTTTTAGACATTTTCTGCAATTCCAGACTTTTTCCAGTGTTTGGATTAGCACCTAAATTTTATAAATACATTTTTGTTGAATTCTATGTTGTAGCAGGGCATGTAAAGATGCACATATGAAAGGTTTTGGATGCACTCTTCTGCCTTCCACAAAGGAAAATTTCTCCTTTTACCCATAATCTCACTGTATTTTCCTCACAACTCCTGAGAAGAAGCTGTTCAGTAAAATGTCTACCCTTCCCAGATAAAGTATCTTTTATGCTGATGCTACAAAACATTGCCAAATAGTTTGGCTTCTATTAATCCACGGTGAAGCAGATAATGTACAAGTGGAAAAATATTCAATATTATTATTCCTTTTCCCAGGAATGGTCATCCAAGTCAGAAGCCCAAATCTACACACCGACACAGACACACAGAGATTCTTTTTAAAGCCTTATCTCTATTTTTTCCAAGTTCTTATAGTACTTACTGATATTCTGCTCCCACTCATCTTCAGCCATTTATCAGCTATTCTTGTTGAGCTGTTATTACTCTGCCAATTCTGTTGGTTCCACAGGTTCCTTTCTAGAACTGCTGTTACCTCTGGTTTCAGCTTTGGTGCCTTAGGCTCTTTCTGGGTTTTGTTGTTGTTGTTATTGCTATTGTTATTATTACTCCTTTTTCAATTTTTTTTGTTCCTCATCTCTTTGTTTCTATTACCTTCCCTCTTCAACTTTTCCTCATTGCTGCTATTCTTTATTTTCCTCCAAAATTTCTCTTCCAGCCAGATGTGTAAAGGAAGGACAGCCCCCTTAAAAAGATAATGAGCAGGTAGGAATAAAGGCAGGTTTTTTTTGCATGGTCCTTTGTCTCATGCCTGTCTAATTGCTTGATATCAAGCAATTAGAAGAAACAAGAGTGATATGTGTGAGGATGAAGAAACAAGAGTGATATGTGTGAGGTTACAAAGGAAGAAACCACTGTTTCCCAGAAAGTGTATTTTTTTTTGCTGCTTCACTCAAGTTTTCTAGACACCACTAGATGATTCAATAGTCTATTAGAACAGAATTTTGTGGACAGAAGAAATAAAAATAGAACTATTTAATGAGAAACATGTTTGGAGAAAATCTCAGCAAAAGAAATTAATCTTGACTCTGGAAAGATATGTTTGAGACTGCAAAGATCTTGGATGTCTTACAGTCACTGAAGGAACACTGGATTATGGTTTGTATGATTACATTCTACAGAGAATAGTAGAACAACTGACTGCTACCTGAAGCTTAAAGTAATGTAATCAATGTAACAGTGATCCTAATAAAGAAATACAAATCGAAGTCTGCTAAAAACAGATCACTTTCCTTCTGAAGATTCCAGCCACAGTTGCCAGAAAAAACTATGATGACACCAAATAACCAGTCCATGGCAGTTCAGCTGGGAAGCTCCTCATTGTTTGATTCCCATAGTGATACTCCAGTGATACCTTTGTTCTGAGTCTGCTGAGAAAAAGAGACTGCCTAATGGGCTGTGCCTCTCACTGAAGGCAATGGTCATTGCTGCATAATTACCAGAACTTCCTGCAAAGTTTTAGAACTGCCTTTTGTTAATTCAGCAAAGAGGGCAACACCAAATCAGGAGATTTATAAACTAAAGCAAAGGTATTGTGGGGTTTGCAACTTCCTATTGGATTTTCAGTTTCATGCCAGAAATGTGGAATAAAAGGACTTGCTGATGAACTAAGAGATGTTAATATGATACAGCAAACTGGGTAATCTGGAAGCAGTATTCCAGCATTGTGTGCTCCTTGCTGGATGATTGGAGGAGTTGAGCACAGAGGAAAGGATGACTGGAGCAGGTTTTATTCCTTCTGCAGCAGTAATCTTCTCCCTCTTGGGCACCAATTCCAGAGAATCCATGCAAATAGGAATAAAAAGAACCATGTCTGCAGTAGACAAGGATTAGAGGAAAGATTTTGGTTGTGTTTCTGCTATGGAGCCCGAACACCTAGTCAAAACTTGTCCCACTAAATCAGTTACTAAAGCTGTTTCTCTGAAACGTCAGGTGGCGTAACAAGCAAATACTCAAATTACTCCAGAGCATAGTCTTTGAGAAATTTCACAGGCTCTTCTCTGAAGATCTTGGCAACTATTAGGAATAGCTCAGATAACTGACAATAGGTAAATACATTTTATTATCCATGCTATTGTTTCTACACTTTCAGGTTTAAAAATAAACTCTCCACTATTTTATATTCTAATGAGATCACAGTGAAGAGCTTAAATTGTCCACACAATTATTAGAGAAACCTATACTTCTGGAAAATATTGACCAGCAAGCACCCCAATCTGGTCCTGTGTGTGCAGTTTGCAACACCTTTGCCACATCCACTTTTGGAGTGCCCTCTTCTATGTTTTATAAAATTAAATTCATTTGTCATCTAATTATTTGCCATAAACGAAAATCTAAAAAGGTGAATCAATACCTGAGGTGCTATGTCTGATATCAGTAGGACAACTGAACTGAATTTGCCTGTAACAGCTTATAGTTACATCTCCCTTTTAATCAATTTATTGCTACCAACCCCGCATCTTGCCTTCCAGAATTGCAGCATCTACTGTTGTTAATTCCTTGGACATTCTGCAGGGGAGGCAGACTGCTCCACTCCTCTTAAAGGAACAGATTTGGCCAAGACTGCATACAGATACGTACGTACGTACATACATACATACATACAAGCAAGTGGGTGCCAGGACTCTTGAGTGATTTGGTTTGGTTTCCAACAAGGTTTTTACATTCTGCACTATCATCTAAAAATCTGGGTTTTTTTAAAGGTTTATTGGTCTCTTCCCAGTTACCCAGAAAATTAACCTACTGACCTTTCATTTGCAATTGTCAGATAACCAGGTTATCTGGTTTTCTGTTAGTCCCTATTCATTTGGAAGGAGCCTCTGTGCCTTGCATTTAAAATCCCTATTTGGGTGTGGGGAAGTAGAGAGAGTGAAATGGAATATATTCTAGATATAGGAGAGGACTTTAGGAATATCTTAGTCATTGGGCATCCGCTTCCATCTGAAATTTCCACATAAACCGCATTTTTAAAAGTGCTGCCTCTACCAATACACAATTATTGCTAGGATGGAAGATGATTCCTTACCATAAACTATCAAAATTTATCTGTACCAAAAAAGGAGGGGTTTCCCCCCCAATTGTCTGATTCTGAGTGAAAAGACTTACTTGTTGATCTTGGGAAGCTGCCAAGTAAGGTTGGGAGAATGAGTCTGTAGACATTTACTTTGGCAACCTACCAGAACCTTCTTTGAACCCAGGAAGGAAGACTGATGTGGGAGTAAGTGTACAGGGATATGTAGATAACCTTAAAGATGGAATGCAGGAACTTTCAAGCAAACAACTCAGATTGGGAAAGAAGAAGGGTTAAGAAAGTAACTCAACATAAGCCTGCTTTGCTTATATGTGGTATAAAAAAGCACAGAGAAAAAACTCAAAATTTTAAGATTCTGTTATTATGGCCTATTATCAATAATGTAGATAATTCCAGTGGTACTTGTGTGCCCTGTTCCCCAAATTGACCTACCTTAAAGGACTGACTTCGCTACAGTGTTCTGCCATAAGGATGGCAGAAGATGGTACCCATAAATTGGAGAGAATTACTGTATTCTTTAACAAATATATGCTACATAATATGTTCATATAGAACTTTGTCTTAAGCATATCTAAACATAAGGATAAATGTTTATGTAAATTGAGGTGTGTGTGTGTGTAATGCAATGCTACCCCTCTATCTTTTACATTGCTGTTAGAACTCTTGAAGATTTCTCCTGTGTTACCATAGCAACAGGATGAATTTGAGGAGTGGTATCAGCAGTCAGTAAGCTCATATGTATTGCCATCTGGTGACTGAGCAGTTTTTGCTCCACTGAATTAAGCTACATAGTTACAGTTTAATAATAGAAATATATGTTCCATATTCCAGTTTTTCTATGCTGATTAGAAAGTAATTCTTTTGTGTAAATTTAGATGTTGCAATGTTGTTCCTAATAAATAATTGTGGATGGTTTATTGATTCACTGATTGTTTGAAGGGGTGTGTGAGACACAGATTGAAAGATCTGTTAAGATTTAGAATACTTGCATTAATAATTTAAAAGTGCATGGAAATATAAGTTTATGTTACGAGTCCCATGTTCACTAATTATTTATATGCTAGCCCCAGTAAATCCTTATTTTACATGTGTTGCCTTATTCATATACTTGGTCAGTATCTTTCCCAAACACCGTTTTCAGCAATGCAAAAAGCATACAAGAAAGGCGGGTTTACTTTGCTATCTCAATACTATTTAGTTGTGAACTAAAATGTTTAATAAAAGTAAAAGTATGTTAAGGAAAAATGTTACTCAGAATTAATAACTCAATTTTAAAACTCTTAGAGGGATGATTGAAAAATTATATATATTTAAAATATGTATTGATTTTTTTTAAAAAAATTAAACAATTATTCCCCTGTAAAATATGTGTAATTGTTATAAGTGATTTCTATTTTGTGCATCATCAAAATCTCATCCTTTATGCATTATAATCAGGTTAAATTAAAGAAAAAAATCTTCTTAGTTGCAGAACGAGGAGGAACCTGTCGAAAATCTGCCAGTTACAAATGATTTCCCACCACCTTACAGCAGCATTTCTGGAGAGAATTCAGGTAAAAACTTGAAAGTGTGATATTAGAAAACTTCCTTGATGATTGGAGGAGCAGAAAAATGTTGTGTGAACAATCTAAATTTTACAGAAAAATAAGTGACTGATAAATCTATCCTTATTAAATAGTCATTATTTTACATTGCAGAAGAAACAGACAATGCTAATTATGAAAGCTATGACATATACTTTTCTGTAAGTAATTCTATAGTATTGTTGCATTGTTGGCTGTGAAGCCCAGAGGTGGGCTGTTGCTGGTTTGGACCAGTTCGGATGAATCAGTAGTTCTGACCAGCGGCTGGGCTCGCCCACCTGCCCTGATGCTATCCCGTCCTATATAATCACCTTTTTTCAATGCCGTGTGCATATGTGGAAAGGTACCCAGTCATATTTTCTGTTCTGTGTGAACCAGTTGTTACAATATGTGACACCCACCTTTGGTGAAACCATACTTCCCAACTGTATGTTAAGGAACAGTATGTGGAAGATAATTCTTTCTCCTTCTAGCACTGGTTAGATAATAATAGTTGCATAACATCAAGAGATCATAACTATACTTGTAGAAATTAACTGATCTGCCACATGCTATATATTGAATGATTGAGTTGCTACTTGCGGCAAGTGGGGGCAGTTGCAGAATCCCTGTAGTTAGTCATAAGGGTGGGTTGATTGCCAAGCACCCATATTCAGACCACAATGGTACTGTAGTGGCTATACGTTCAGGTACAGATCATAAGTCCATTCAGCACTGTCATGGTTGCAAATGGTTGGTGAACAAATGCTTTTTAAGTCAAGAGCTGTCTATGTAAACTCCCAAATCATTTGTGTTTATAGCTTTTATGACTCATGGTTAATTTGATCTCTGTGTAGAAATGCCTATTATTATGACTGATAACCAATGGAGAAGCTTTATTGTATTGTTTGTTTTGTCTTCAATCACTGTTTTTGTCCTTATTTACAGATTTATCTCTTTTGGGATTTTGGGCCAATCTGATTTGAGAAGTGACTGTATTATTATCCTTAGTCTTTATTGAAGTTGTGCTTCCAGATTTTGAATCATAACTCTGGGAGTAACTCATTTGGAGAACATTATATTAGAGGAATGTATTTATTCAGAAGTACATCACTCCAAGAATATAATGGAATATGAGATTGAGTTTTGTAATTTTCCACTGCCTGGAGATAGAAAGTTGGAAGTGTTGACTTTTCAACTCATAACATAGTTCAGTTCAGAAATGTTAATCATAAATTAACCATCTTATCTCTCCTGCTTGCCAGCGTATTTTGACTACAAAGATGAAGCTGGGTTCCCTAAACCTCCTTCATATAATGTAGCTACAACTCTGCCTACGTATGATGAAGCAGAGAGAACTAAGGCAGAGGCTACTATTCCCTTAGTTCCTGGAAGGGTAAGTGTGCTTTGATTCTCTGCGAACATATCAAAACATCATGAAAAACTAAATTTGTTGATGCAAATCAAATAGGTGCAAATAGGTGATTTTCCACAATCATAGTTAGACCAGTACAACTCCCTAAGGAGTGACTATAACCATGATGAACCTATGCCAGAAGTGGCACAAAGAGCCATCTCTCTAGGCATGTGAGTTGTCGCCCCTTGCTCTTCCAGGTTCTGGCATGTCAGCCAGATGGTCTTTATGCTGCGGCAGCACTTGAAACTGGAAGAGCAGCTGCCTGGTGTGCATGTGTGTGCCGGGAAGATGATATTCCAGTTTCTGGCACGCACATATGCCCTGGTCACTTGGTCTTTCATTTTCTGATGCGAATGCACAAATGTATGTGCCGGAAACTGGAAGATCATCTTCCCGGCACATGCATGTGCACCATGCGGCTGCTCTTCCAGTTTCCGGCACTCATGCACTCACATTTTGACACTCAGTGGCAAAAAGGTTCGGCAACACTGGACTATAAGCTAAGTTTGCTAATGTAATTAGATAAATAAATAACAGGAATAATATATCAATTTGTGTAGTTTTAGAAATGTAGGTATTTTTGATCTCTTTTCCTCACTTCAAATCCCCAGGGTATAGTTATAAGGTTGCTATTTTGTTTACTTTTGTGTTGTCCTATTTGTACATTAGCTACAGTTCACTTTAGGTCTTTTTAAATTTCTCTTTATGGTATTTCACTCGAATATATGAAATATTTCTCATTCCTTAATGATTTACACTGGTATGTGAAGGTAGATGTGCTTTGTTAAATATCTATCTGTATACTATTAAAACTCTTGTGTCTGTAACTTTTAACTGGGCAAGTGTAGCACAATGATTTTTCAACAAGGTTCCTCAGTGGAATAATTTACAGAGTGTTCCCCAAATCCCCAACCTGTGACTCCCATGGAATTGAAATTTGGCAGATTTTATAAAACATGGCATTAAAATTATAATAGAAATAGTTTAGGATATAATAGAAAATGTCATAAAACATTCCCTGTCCTGATGTTTGACTGCTGTATAGTTTGCCATGCTTTCCAGGCAGATACATCTCTGAATATTTCCCTGATTTTTTAAGAATATTAAAAGTTCTGCCATTGTTGAAGGCATTGAATAATCTGGTAAGGAAAATCTCTGATTTTCACAGGTTTTCTAGTTTATTCTCCTTAAGGAAATGTGACATATTGTTGTTATGAGCCAGATGTTTGCTAATCATTTTGTTCATTTATGTCACAGGAGGAAGAGTTTGTGACACGGGATGACTTTGATGATTCCGATCAACTGAGGATAGGAAATGATGGCATTTTCATGCTGACTTTCTTCAGTGAGTACTTTTAACAAAGTACTCTTATCAATTGAAATTGAAATAACATTTGATTTTCATTTTTATAAGGCCATCTAGATAATAGAAATATTTTTTCTGTGCTATTACAGAGACTGCACATATGGAGCTGATAATTTTTTTAATAGTAATGACTTCCACTTTCATCACAAGTGTAAACAATTTCAGTAACTTCTCTTAAAATGCAACAAATGACCTTCCCCCTTTCCCATATTTCACATTACTATAAACAAATCCTTGAAGCCTCATTGTTTCAGTCCTAATCACCAAAAGCCCATTAAGGGTTAACAGAGAGAACAACGTATCTATTTTAGCTTTGATCAAACAAACCAACTTCCTTTTACTTTTAACAATCTTGATCTTCAGTCCCTTGAAATAATGACCTAGAATTTGATTTCTTTTCATCTTTTCTTTGTCCCTTCTGACAAAATTCTTCAGAGCGTTAAATAAATCTCTTTTGTGGATCCA
>JANHFP010000499.1:8457-19836 GCA_032468135.1 Calamaria suluensis | reverse complement strand
ATTCTATTCTATTCTATTCTATTCTATTCTATTCTATTCTATTCTATTCCATTCCATTCCATTCCATTCCATTCTATGCTTCCCCCTTTTTTACAAAAACAGTGAGCTCCTGTGGATGGCACTGCATTTATGTTATAGTATTTTGTGCAACTATTTGTCAAGTCCACAGAAACAAGAATATCAAGCAAACCGAGATGCACAGCAATTTTGAAAAATATATAAACTTGGGTTATAATTCAGTGCACATTTAAAACAGAGAAATATTTTTTTAAGCTGAGATGGACTTTTGTGGTACTGGGACTTTTGTGCTCTTTGTGCTACAAGAAAATCTGCACTTTTCTTTGCAACAATATAAAAGAACTTTATATTGACCTTTATATTTGACCTGATCTAATCTGGTCTGATCTTACAAGCTCATTCTAATGGATCATTACAGACACCTATCATGATGGTTCACCATAATGTCTGGTGGATGCTAGGAGAATTTCCCTGCAATAGGATGAACAGTTCTGTTGACAACAAAGGGAGGTGACTGAGATTCACCCAGTCTTCGTCTCTTCATAGACAAGAGTAAAAGGTAAAGGCAAAGGTTTCCCTCATTTACATATGTGCTAGTCGTTTCCGACTCTAGGGGGCGGTGCTCATCTCCGTTTCAAAGCCGAAGAGACAGTGCTGTCCGAAGACATCTCCATGGTCATGTGGCATAAACACCAAAGGTGCACGGAATGCTGTTACCTTCTCACCAAAGGTGGTCCCTATTTTTTGTACTTGCATTTTTTACGTGCTTTCGAAACTGTTAGGTTGGCAGAAGCTGGGACTAGTAACGTGAGCTCACCCCATTACACGGCACTAGGGATTTGAACCGCTGAACTGCTGACCTTCCCATCGACAAGCTCACCTGTCTTAGCCGCTAAGCCACCATGTATATCTCATATAAAAGTATGAGATGGTAAATTGGGCAATATACCTGATCATGTGATCCAGCACTTCATTTGGCCTCTAGATTCTAATGAGATCTTGTGCTCTGATAGGCTATGTGGGTTGTTTATGGCCCTCTGCTATACTATCTTCAGTTCCTACCTCTGCCCCTCAACCAACGCAACAAATTTTTGAATCTTGGGTACATTATGTTTTGCAGAAAGTTGATTTGGGATTTTAGTTAGGAAACGGGCTGTAGGTATTCACGGACTTGCAGTGCCAGACTTGGAACAGGCAGTCCATTGCTAACAAAATGTTCCACGGCCATATCCCCTTCCTATTCCTGTTTGTTCTACTTATAGGGCTCCTGAGTGGCGGGATTGGAATAAAACAGGCAAATATTTAAGTTGTAAATTTTCTTTAGTTAGAAGCGCAGTGCACGAACCAATACAACCAAAAGAAAGCAGAGCTCCATGCAATTAGTCTAACATCATCCAGGACCATGAACGAGTGGGCCCTCTTCATCTAAGGAGGAACATGCTGCTGTCCCTTGCAGCTCCTTGGGCACTTCAGCACTTTCCTGCAGACATTATCTTCAAGCACGGGACAATGCAGCAATTAACAATGTATATTTTTGAAGGTTCTGAATTATATATAGGATGGTAGAAGCCTATTTTTAAATTTTCATTCAGTTCTCCAGTTGTTCCTTTCCTAACTCTCGCTCTCCTATCTTCCATTTGAATGACTGTTGTACATGTAATATGTGCATTATCTTTTCAAGTGTAAAGATTGCAGTTTTCTCTCATTGGTTTACATACATTTCTGGTAATAAACCCATGAACCCACATGGGACTTCTGATCTGGATATCAATAAGTTTCCTGCATATCTCATTTTTGCCCATCCAATAAAATCTGGCAGAGTTTGTGCATTTCAAATCTCTTCTGTTAAACAGAGATAAGCTTTTGGAAGCATTCCACCCCCACCCCCCCAATATGGCTCTGACATTGATTATGTTCTATGGGGCTATTTTCCACAAGCTTCGGGAGAAACTCCTGGGTGAACCACGGTAAGATTTGGGTACTGATACAATTTTACTTTTTTACTCATACAATTTTATTCTTTTGTATTCAGTCTATCTGAATGTACATCGTCCGATTCTTTATTGTTCTGGTTTCATTACGTAAATAACCCAGAGTCACCTGGAGTAGGGGTCTCCAACCTTGGCAACTTTAAGCCTGGCGGACCTCAACTCCCAGAATCCCCCCGAATTCTGAGAATCCTCCCAGAATTCTGGGAGTTGAAGTCCTCCAGGTTTAAAGTTGCCAAGGTTGGGGACTCCTGACCTGGAGTACAGCGTTTTTGAAATCAATATAAATAAATCTCACCTGGAAAAAGACCTGTTAAAGTCAGGTAAGCTAGCTCCATACTTTAGCAACGTTATCATTAGGCTTTTAATCAGAGGTAATGTTCCCTTGGTTTACAGGTAGTCCTCGACTTACAACAGTTCATTTAGTGACCGCTCCAAGTTACAACGACACAGAAATAAAGTTATGACCATTTTTCCCACTTACATTGCAGCCATCCCCATGGTCAATGATCAAAATTCAGATGCTAGGCAAGTGGTTCATATTTATGATGGGTTCAGTGTCCCAGGGTCACGTGATCACCTTTTGGGGCCTTCTGACAAGCCAAGTCAGTGGGGGGAATCCAGATTCACTTAACATTCATTACTAATTTAATAAATGCAATGATTCACTTAACAACCGTGGCAAGAAAAGTCATAAAATGGGGCAAACTCAATTAATAATTTTTTCACTTAGCAACATAAATTTTGGACTCTGTTGTGGTCGTAACTTGAGGACTACCTATATATGGCTGGTGGGATTTGTATCCACCAGTTTCCTGGCTTGGTGAGAAACAACTGACTGTACTGGAAAACCTCAAATCAATACAGGGAAACTAATAACGGGACCCAAACTTTTAAGTGATGAGATATAGGCACATGGTTAAACATGTAAAGAGCCCAGATTTCAGTCTGATTGACTTGCATAATTTTCAGTTTCACTGTAATAAGCTTGTGTGATTTAAACCATTTGGGTGTCAGAAATTATATTCCTAATTATGAATATTCATGTCATATATATAATGGATGTATATTTTTTCTTTGCCCTTGGCACAAAGTCTATTGGTTTTACATGGCTGTACAGTTTAAGTATTCTGCTTCTTTGTGATACACAAGTATTCTTAAAAGCCGTCTTATATAACCTTGAAATGGGCCTCGTGACTAAGCGCTTTCAAAGTGGGAAGCTCTATTATAAGCCGTCTACGGCTATGGGAATGATGATGCACTAAGATAAATGCTTTTCTAGCAATGTTAATGGATTCACTTTGCATGTCACGCTATGGTATGCCAATGGAATTGTTGAGGCTGAATGGACACGTTAGAGATGCAGTATATATTTTTCCATCTCAAGGTCTTTGCAGTCCATCTTTTTGTTTGTTTCCAGTATGAGAAAAGATCAAAGGGGACAAAAAGGGAACGTTCCCTGGCTGCTTAATTTTGCAGGACAACTTTTCTAATGGAAGGGGCAGAGGCGATCTAATCACGTGACACTGAAAGAGGAAGGAAAAGAATTGCCTTCTGGCCATAATTAGTCTTCGGTCCCAATTTGCTGTTTCCATTCTTCTTCAAGGCAACATACCAGTTCTTATCCGTGTGCATCTTCGACTTGTAAGTATTGTAATTGTTTTCTTCCAATTTTTCCAGGAACACACACTCTGCTGTTGGCAACTGCTAAAGGAAAAGAGTTTGGGAGCATTCAGAAGGGAAGCAAATACAATGACCAAAACCGTTTAGGGCACTGAAGGACCATTGTGATTGTGTTTGGATTGTGGAAGAGTTGTACTCTTTCTGGTCCAACTTTAGAAGGTGGAAAAGTCTTACGTATCTGCTGCCTTTTGGCAGGTGGTAAAATTAACCCTTTTGCTCCAGATCGTTGCTGCTTAGCAAAGTATTTTCCATTTATCTTGCAAGGCTGTTAGTAAGTCTTCCCATCAATTCTTTTGTATTATGTAGACCAGCAAAACCTAGCAGACCTGATTACTGGATGGGCCTTAATTTCATTTAGATTGAAATATGTCTCAGTTCCTTCTAATGGTTCCATCTTATCTGGAGAAGCAACGGCCACTTTCTAATCGCTAAAATGTTTCAGAAGTTTGTTTTAAAATATTTCTCTTTCTTTTCCCAGAAATAAAGATTGCCCCTAAAGCATCTGCCCAGCAGCAAAAACAAATGACATTTAATTGTGCATGTGATTTTCGATTCCGAGCTCTCCAAGCTCTCCAAGTCTTTGCTATCCTCAAAGCTTCCCTATAGTTATAATCATGGGAACTTTACACTTACCGACCCATGTAAGCGTCCATTGACATCCATAGCCAAGTACAATCCGGATCCGATGCCCTTTATGTACACTGCACCAATATATTCTGTGCTGAGCAGTAACTGAACTATAGTTGGAAAGAGAAAAAAACCAGGAGTGATTATGAACCACTGTTAACACAGTGTTGAAGCTGTGCAGTGAGTAGTAAGCTAATTGCCAAGACTGATAATACATTGGTGATATCTTAGGAACTTCTGATTGCATGAAAATGTTTAGCTTAGCCTGATTTGCTTGCCAAAGGAAGGATTGAGAACTTCATGCAGATCAGGGACCTCAACTTGCCAAGCCCGGTTTCCGAAGACAGAACCAAGGCTTTTCTGAATCCCTTCCTAGCTCTACACAAATATAATTGCATTAGCTTAATGGGCTGTGGAAAGTAAGGGCACTACCCAAGTTTATTTACACAGTCTGCACCAAGAAGTGTACTCTGTAACTAGGGTTATTCCACTGGCACATAACCATTTTAAGAGTTTCCTCTGTAAATATTTTTTCATCAGGATGTCCAACTTTAATAACTCATTTACAATAAATTCATTTCTAGCATTAGTTAGCAAACATACGTTTTTAAAAAAAGAATGTGTTGGCTTGAAACTACTTCCAGGAGAAAAGAGAGAGAAAATTATAATTCAAGAGGGGTTTTTTATCCCTAATAGAATAGAAAGAACATAATAGAATTTTTATTGGCCAAGTGTGATTGGACACACAAGGAATTTCTCTTGGTGCATATCATAATCAGTCCTTCCTTCCTTCCTTCCTTCCTTCCTGCCTGCCTGCCTGCCTGCCTGCCTGCCTGCCTGCCTACCTACCTACCTAGCTGCCTTCCTCCCTCCCTCCCTCCCTCCTGCCTTCCTGCCTGCCTGCCTACCTGCCTGCTTTCCTGCCTGCCTTCCTGCCGTCCTCCCTCCCTCCCTGATGTGTTAGGGAATCTTTCCCCAAATTGGAATTTTAAAGTGTGTTGCATTACAGCATGGTTTCCGGAATTCCCAACAATGGAAAATATTAGCCAGAACTTCTGGGAGCTTCAGGTTAGAAACAGAAGTAGGAGAAATAAATCCATATGTATAAAACCAGAACTGAACACTAAATCAGGTGGTGGTTAGGAAATGTTAACGAATTCAAAGGCTGTCATCACCCAATAGCTATGAAAACAAAATGCCTTTCTGTGTGTGTGCCCCTGGTTTGCGAATATCCAAAATAACCCGACTTTTTTTGAAAACCAAAGGCTGAATTAACAAGCAGAAGGATTTTTCTTATGACAACAAAAGCAGGCCCTTGAAACTCAGGGGTTTGGATTTTCTCAGTCATAGAAGGGCATTAGGAATAGGCCAAACTAGTGTTCGTGGTCATATTCCCCTGGGACAGTGGTGGGTTGCTCCCGTTTCAGACCGGTTCACGTGATCCAGTAGCAGTGACAGTGTGATGTCAGTGAACCAGTTCTCTACGACCGGGAGCTGGGCCTTCCCACCTACCTCGGCAATTTTTTTACTTTTATTTTCCCATTTTTCACCAGCTGAATTGACTGATTGCTGCTCCTGGCCACTCCTAAATGATTCTGAGCATGCGCAGAGTGTACATATGGCATGCGTGCTGACGTGTGTGCTCTACTGCACATGAGGAGAGCGTACGCATGGCGCACACGTGCATTGATCGTGTGACAACAGAACCAGTAGCAAAGGTAAGTAGAACCCATCCCTGCCCTGGGAGTTCTGGGAGTTAAAAGCTCCATACAATTGGAGCACACCAGGTTGAAGAACTGCTTTCTAGAAGAGAGATATAGTTTTGATATACGCTTAATATCTAAGCACTTAATATCTCACTAAACACAAGTCCTTTGACTAGGCTACTTTGGAGCCTAATGTTGAAATCGAAAGTGCTGGCAAAAGCATGTGTTATATTTTTTAGCTGTGTTACATTTTCCGTGCATGACATTTTAGTGCCACTGGGACACGGTGGCTCAGTGGGTTAGACAACTGAGCTTGTTGATTGGAAGGTCGGCAGTTCAGCGGTTCGAATCCCTAGCGCTGTGTAATGGGGTGGGCCAACATTTCCAAAAGGTGAGTCCCATTTAGCCCCTGGGGATCAGGCTGCCTCCTTGGGCATGGATTCCTGATAAGTGATTTCACGGCATGTGGGATTTTGTCTTGTGCTTGTTCTTGAAAACTGGAAGCACACTTGTGCTTTTACAGAATCTCGACCTTGTTTGCGTTCCTCCCTCTATCGCTTTGAACAAGATTTCGGAAAGGCAAAATGCCTGTTGACTCTACATTAGCGACTTCCTGCCTGTCCTTTGCTGTGTTTATTCAGGATGAGATCATCTTCATTCAGACCAGTGTTGAGGGTGCAAGCACGAGTATGTCAATGCTATTTCTAATAAACCTCAACCATAAACTGACTTCAGAAAAGAAGAGAGAGAGAGAGAGCAGAGCTGGGGCAGGGGAGGAAAACCAAGTGTTCTTGTGGCTTTTCTTTTTTTAAAAAATAAGTGCTTTTCTTAGAATTGGCCTGTGCATTTGACTCCATCTTCAGCACATCTTGCACCAAGGAATCCGGCTGGGTTCCAGTTAGTCTCAGAAATGCACAGTATATAAACTGAAGTACAGACGACCCTACTGAGAAACCAAGTTGTTGTGCATATGTATGTGCTGATGAAACACTGTTCATCTAGATCAATGGTGGGTTTCATATTTTTTTTATTTACTTGGTGGGCATGGCTTGGGCATTGCAGGGGAAGGATACTGTAAAATCTCCATTTCCTCCTATCAGCTGGGAGTTGGGAGGCAGAGAATAGATGGGGCCGGTCAGAATTACTACTACTGGTTCTCCAAACTACTCAAATTTTTCTCTCCCGGTTCTCCATAACTGGTCAGAACCTGCACACACACAAAACAACAACAACCCAAGACACAAAAAAAGGGGGGGGGGAGAATCCCAAGAGGGGAGAGGGTTTCACTATCTGCCTTGTCTCTTCTACTTCTGTCCTTTCCTGCTGATAGGGGATATATATGTCAGGCATCTGATTGGGTATTTTGCCTCTATACCAGGGGTGAAATCCAGCAGGTTCTGACAGGTTCTGGAGAACCGGTAACGGAAATTTTGAGTAGTTTGGAGAACCTGCAAGCACCACCTCTGGCTGGTCCCAAAGTGGGGAGGGAATATAGATTTTGCAATATCCTTCCCCAGCCAGCCCACCAAGCCACACCCACAGAACTGGCAGTAAAAAAAATAGATTTCATCACTGCTCTATACATTTAAAGGTTTCCCTTGCACATATATGCTAGTCGTTCCCAACTCTAGGGGCCGATGCTCATCTCCGTTTCAAAGCTGAAGAGCCAGCGCTGTCCGAAGACATCTCCCTGGTCATGTGGCCAGCATGACTAAACACCAACGGTGCACGGAACACTTCCCACCAAAGGTGGTCCCTATTTTTTCTACTTGCATTTTTACATGCTTTGGAAACTGCATGGTTGGCAGAAGCTGGGACACGGCACTAGGGATTCGAACCGCTGAGCTATACATTTAGGGAGCCTGATTGATGGGTTACAATTTTCCTTTGTGCCTTTCCTATCAGTACAGAAATATTTGGCTGGAGTGGTCCATTGTGAAGACTATTACATCTGAAACAGGATGGCAGTGGCAAAAATCACGCTCTAGTTAACAACACGCAAAAAAAGGGTTAAAACTGCATTTTGTCAGCTTCTCAGTCAACTGGGCATTTTTTTATTGAGTGTGGCACAAAGAGCAATAGCTTCAGATCAATAGACCAAATTGTTTGTGTCCTAAGGAATAAAGATTGACTCCTGCAGATTCTCTAGCTTTCTCATTTCCTCTTCCCAGGCTGTTATGGTACAGAAGAGGCTTTTCAATAGATTGTTCTCCCTCGGGAAAATGAATCCAAGCTGAGAATGCATCCTGCACAAACAGACATAAAAGACATTTTGTCTTGGCAAGACAGCAGACTTTAAATTAGTGCAAGGATGCCACTTCAAACAAACAGGCCAATGGGTATCATCACGAAGGGAATGTCAGTAGAAGATTTAATATGTGTAAAGGAGAGCAGCTACAAGCTTTAAATACTTATGAGACATGTTTATAGCTTCTGCTGCCATAGCAGAAAAACATGTCCATTTATCCCATAGTCCTCTTCAGAGTACTGGTACCACAGGTCCATTCCTGGTGTAAAAATTCCTAAAAGGTGGGCTATTGTGCCGGAAATCTTGAGGGAGATGTTGCAATTGCATAATTGTTGTATACACATTAGACATGCATGCATTCATACAGAACATATGATGGGCATGTCTGTGTCTGAGGTACGAAGCTATGCTCAGAGGAAAGAACCAATCCTTCATGGACCAAGTCAAAGAGGATTTTAGAGCTGCTGCTGAGCCCATGTGTCAGCTCTGGAGGCCATCTTTTTCTTGGGATCTTCAGGGCTGCCACACTTAGTGCTGTGGGAAACTGGGAAGAGGGATTGTATGGAGTAGCCAAAATAACATTCTTTTCACTGAGATTCAAGAACATTCAGCCCTGCATCTGGAATGGTGTGACTGGGAGGCATCTCCAGTTGAGACAGTACATTGTTTGGACCATGTGATGGACATGTGGGTGCAGGGGGAAGGGACTTGGACTTTCTTTTGGGTGGGGAAAACCTGGAAGCTTTCAAATTTGGGTTTTCCCAGATGTGCCAATATGATATCTCTAATAAAATGGAACTTTGAGGAACATCTAGCCTTGGAGGCTTCTTTTGTTGGGGGTGTTACTTGGAACCCTGACACCATGATTTTCTCAGCCCTATAGACTGAATGATATTTGGTAACTGCTGCCCGTCATTCAACTTAGCTGATGGGTGCCATTTCTTCAACGCTTTGCACACTGCTATTTTCAATATTTGCACACTGCTATTTTTGTGGGTTCTCACTGTAATAATAGATGTGGTTAACTAAGTTGACCCAGGCAACTGTCAATGGATGTCAAGGAGAATACAGTAGAGCAAAGCCATAACTGAAATTTGGGCACCAAAATCTGTAAGTTTAACTGCCCCCCCCCCTTGAACCACTTCCCATTGCTGGTCTCCCATTGTCCAAGCATATTCAAATGAATTGCTTGGCAAACAGTCTCCTATTGTGGACTGGGTGGGATGCAGCTGCATGCCATTCTGACCTTCAGGCTGTGTCTCCAGAAGGTGTGGTGTGTAAGTAGCTTTCCCTCACCCATCCAATACCCACCCCTCGGATCCATGGCAAATTGGTATCGAGTGAATGTAAGTGAGATGGCAGTTCTGACACATAGGCTGTCCTCTTACCCATCTATAGTTGATTTCAGACAATGATCAATGAATAAATGTAGGAGGAAGAGGCGAGGATACTCTCCTGATACAAGTGGCTAAATGCTTGGTAAATGGAGGATTTGTCTCCTAGCTTCAGAGTTATGCATTAATTTATTACATAAAAATAATACAGTTAAAGGGAACATTAGGACAGGGATGATATGGGGTGAGGTCAACAGTAGACAGTCTTAGGTTAAAGTTTTGGGGGTTTGGGGATGAGACCACAGAGTCAGGTAGTGCATTCCAGGCACTGACCACTCTGTTGCTGAAGTCATATTTCTTGCAATCTAGTTTGGAGCGGTTTGACCAGGTAAGTTCAGGGAATAAACTTGGAGGGTCTGGGAGGGGCCTGGGAGAGCAAAAAACAGCCCTATCAGATGTTCCGGTAAAGCAACAGCAATAGTTTGGTGGGTAGAAGTGAGAAAGAAAGAAAAAGAGGAGGAAATGTTAAAAACATCAGATTAAAGAAACAAGCTGCTGTAGTTCTTGAGACGTGCAGATGAGAGTAGATCCATTTTAAAAGGTCAACTTGATTCATATAGTCAAAGTGACATCATATGTTCAATTCAATTCATATACCCTAATCAGATGATAAATTGGGTCATTTAGAAAATGGATCTGACTCAGAAAAAGTATTTCTGTTCCTGCACAAAGATCATCAAGTTCAGAGGTATCCAATTAATCTGATGATCTGGGGAAAAAAAAACCCAATCCAATTCAGAAAGCTGATTTTAGAAAATTACTTTCATTCATATATCTGAGTCTGATCTGATCTGAATCTAACAGGTAATATTTCTATTTTGTTGAATGTCCCCAGGTAAAATGATACCTTATTTCCCAAAAGGACTTGAGATTAAAATCTTGTTTTGGGATATTTTATCCTTTTCTGTTCAGCACAATAATAGATGTCAGTGCTCTATTCAGGCCCAGTAGCTTTCCAATGTACTTTAGCAATTAGTTTCCGGCAAAAATAATTCTATTATTCAGTATATAACGGAACACTGATTAGAGCCTGCAAACTGAGTATCATAATAAAATGGAATATGTTTACTTCAGATTGTATTTTGCTGAAATGGAAAACTCATAATTGGCTTTGAGCTTTCTTGGTCCAATTCTCAGTAAAAAAAAAAAAAAAGTGCACAGTATTATGGATCTCCATGTCTCCGTTTGGCTCTTTTTTCTTTCTTCCTTTGATTAAAATGCAGATTATTTATGCTGAGCTCACACACACACACACAAAAGGAATTGCCATGAATCTTAAACTGTTTGGTGGTTTAGAACTAGATACCTTCAAATAATATGAACACTTGATCTCCCTGTTGCCATTCCTCTAATCAGTTCAATCTCCGCTTCAATTTATTGTGTTTTTCCTCCCTTAAGCACTTCTCAATACTGAAACTTGACTGAAGGTTAAAGCTTTTCAGAAATAATTCATACGGGTTTCCACTCCTTTTTAAAAAATACAACACCAAAAAACCCTCTTTCCATTCAGTTTATGATTTATTTGTTCTTTTTGGCTTTGTTTTTTCTCTTGGAAGGGAGTGGGACCTCACATGTGGGGTCCCACAGGGGTCGGTGCTCTCACCCCTCTTGTTCAACATTTATGTGAAGTCGCTGGGAGAGGTCATCCGCGGGTTTGGTGTACAGTGTCATCTGTATGCAGATGACACTCAATTATACATCTCTACACCAAACCA
>JANHFP010000493.1:175269-189896 GCA_032468135.1 Calamaria suluensis | reverse complement strand
ACTGGAAACTAGATTGATATTCTGCCACTGGCTTCAGTCAAGACATTCTGCCAGGAAGAACCCTGCAACTCCCAGCCTCATTTTGAATAATATAGCTGGTGGTACTCAGCGCAAAAAGTACAATAAAAGTCTGCTTATCATGAGGAAAAGCAAAATGTCCAACAGAGGCTCTTTCATGTTTACATAAGCATGGGCATGTGAGAGAGGTGGAACAAGATCAAAGCCTGTTTTCAACAAACAGATGCTGAGCTTAATGCTGAAAAGGAAAGATATATAAACTAGAAAGTATTTGGATAACTTCAAGGGAGAATCAGGAAATCTCGATAACAACTAGTTGTTACTGTAACTGATTATGCCACTACAACAACTGGAAGCTTTCCAGAACTCATTCTTCTAACAGAGGGAAATGGATTTAAGATAAGTGTAATATGCACTTTTGAGGCTTAAGGTTAGGGGGGAATCTAGATAGATTAGTGAAATATTTGACCTTTTATTTTAGAAGGATAAACCTGCTCCCAGACTGCACAGAAACAAAGGCCTAAAACTGCATTTGCAAATATTAATATTACTGCAAGACATTGTGATTGAAGTTGAGTGAAGTCAAAGACGTAGAGAGTGAAATAAGAGCCACTTATTGGTTAAGAAGCTGAACTTTAGACTGGGAGTCCATTTCTTAGGCATTAAAGCAGCTAAATGACTGGGCTAGGCATGGTCTTTAAGGCCAACTCATATCACAGGGGTTAAGGAGTTAGTGGGGTCACGAAATGGGAGCAATATATGAGAGGGGGGAGGGGGAGAGAGATGGCTATGAGAGAGAGACAGCACTAGAGATAGATAGATGATAGATAGATGAGAGAGAGATGATAGCTAAATAGATAGAGATAGAGATAGGCAGGCAGAAAGACAGACTGATTATATTGAATATGCAAAGTTATGCAAATGTTTAAAACAAAAATAATTTCCTTCTTTAAAACTTACTTTTCAACTTGTATACTTTCCCACCTATTCCAGTATGAGAGAAAGAGAATGACATGGATGAGTTTTCCTTGTGAGAAACTGTGAGACAATTGAATCAGTTTTATTTTTTGCCAAATAATAAAACCAAATAGTTTTATTTGGTAAAACATCATTGATAATAGGATAGGATTATGCTTCCTTTTGGCCAGACTAGGTCCCAAATGTCAACTTCATATGTTGTACCAAGCAGTACAGAGTCAAGAAGCATTTTTAGCCTATTTACAAGTTGGTTTAATTCAGTGGTGAAATCCAATTTTTCTTACTATGGGTTCTATGGGTGTGGCTTGGTGGGAGTGGTTTGGTGAGCAGGGCAGGGGAAGGATACTGCAAAATATTCATTCCACCCCACCCCACTCCAGGGGAAGAATACTACAAAATCTCCATTCCCACCACCATTCCAGGGGAAAGATACTGCAAAATTCCAATTCCCTTCCCACTCCTGGGAGAAGGATATTGCAAAATCTCCATTCCCACCTCACTCTGGGGCCAGCCAGAAGCGGTGTTTGCCAGTTCTCCAAACAACTCGAAATTTCTGCTACTGGTTCTCCAAACTGTCCAAAATGTCTGCTACTGGTTCTCCAGGACCTGTCAGAACATGCTGAATTCCACCCCTAGTTTAACTCCTTTAAGGCTGCTTATTCTGGCTGATCTTGAAAAAGCTACATCTTGTTAATACTCAGGTGGGGAAACCATCAGAATTTTCCAAATCTGTGCATTAGACTGAAAGTTTAAAAAAAATGACTGAAGTAGGCAGAGGTAGATCAAGTTATCATTATTGGCACGGAAACAACATGAATAATGCCCATGTATTCACAAGGATTTGAGCAGTAATTTATTTATTACTCTTAAAGAAGTGTGAGGTTGCTGCTTAAAGATGGAACAATGTATATAAGGGCCAGAGAAAGATGAAGTTTTACATAATGATTTGATGGTCCTATCTATATTGTTGCAAGCAGAAACACCCAAAAGACTATGTTTGGATTAGGACCATAATTAAGTTCTTACCGTCCTATTGGTCTACAGATTTTTATTTCTAAAAATATCCCTTCAAATAAGTATCATTGCAGATAGATTGTCAGAGCAATTAATAGTTTTGTTCTGAAACAAGAAGAAGTCAAGGTGGCACAATGGTTAGAATGAGTACTGCAGGCTAATTCTGCCAACTGCCAGCAGTTTGATCCTCACCGGCTCAAGGTTGACTCAACCTTCCATCCTTCCGAGGTGGGTAAAATGAGGACCCAGATTGTTGGGGGCAATAGCCTGACTCTGTAAACTGCTTAGAGGGGGCTGTAAAGCACCATGAAACAGTATATAAGTCAAAGTGTTATTGCTATTGCTAATAGGCAACTTTTGATGCTCTTTATGTTCTTGAATGATGTAATAAAAAATGTATTAGATGGCATTCTCATGTGCAATAAGCACCACTAAAGATTCCTTCCCTCCTTGGCCTGGAGCAATTGGAACATTTTAAGCCTGCATTCCTGATTTTATGTGTTTCTCATCTCAGAATGACATGTAAACAAAATGAAGTCAGAAGACATCCCGAGGGGATGAAAAGGGAAACTAAGAGTTGATGGATCTGATACCCCTCATCCTCTTACTTCAAGAAAGAAAATTTATTTGGGGTTTATAAGCAAAGGGAAAATATTAGTCTTTCGATCCTTGAAGGGCTGCCATAAGGAAGAGGGGTCCAACTTATTTACCAAAACACCCTTAGGTACAACAAGTAACAATGGATGGAAGCTAACAAAGGATTGATGCAACCTGGATTTAAAGAGAAATTTCCTAACAGTGAGAATAATTAATCAGTGGAACAAATGGCCTTTGGAAGTTATGGGTTAAAGGAAGTGACTGGACAACCATCTATCAGAAACTGTACAGTTTTTTTTAAATAGATCAGAGTTATCCAACCTTTCTGGTTTTGCAGACCAGGGAGGTAGGTTATGGTTCCACACACATGATGGGCAAGCTTATGCATGTGCACAGCTCCATTGGCACAAATGGCGGGAACATGCACCTGCCATTTATACAAATGGAGTGCATGCATAGTCACCCACTACTTGTGGAAGTAGGGATCTGCACTTGCCCTGTGCTTCCGCAGCCCATTTCCAAATGGCTCATGGCCCGATAGAGGTCCTTGGTGCTTGGGTTGGGTATCCCTTGACTAGATGACCTCCAAGGCCTCTTCCAACTCTGGTTTTGCTAGAAGGAAGAGGTCAGAGACAATTTAAGTCTGTAGCTGCTTATATGCTCACGGTTGAGGCGGGAAGGCTTATTAAGATGTTGGCTTGAAAAACAGGAGAAAAGTCTCCAATTTCTGCTGCCAGATCCATTTATTTTCCTGATTAAATATTTTACTTTTAGTGTTATTTTGAGCTCTTGGTTTGAAGTGAGGTTCCAATGAGTCTGTTTCTGTTTTTAATCCCCTGTTCCGGAATGCTGGAGAAAGTAGGAAAAAGAAACATCAGCAGGATTCATGACATCTTGGAGAGTCTCAGTGTTTGCTTCCTGTTATTTCTTATTCAGCTTCATTTTTCTCTTCTGCAAAGATCTCTGCCACAAGGTTGCATTTGTTTTTCCCATCCTGATCCAAGTGGATTACCCTTTTTTTAATTCATATCTTTGAATATCTCAGTCTAGTTATGGTCTAATTTCTTTTGAGTCATATCCTGGGGGAGGAGAGCAACTTTATTTTTCAAACTTCTGTACCTTTATGGACAGAAGCTCCCCTGAATTCAGCAGAAGAGATAAAACTGCACAGCCTTAACTCCACTTATTTTAGACAATAAGAGCAACAAAAAAAAAAAGGTTCACATTGAGGAACATAAGAAAATAAAATGATGAAAAGCTTAAAATATTTTCCCAGCTTTCGTCTTAAATGTTTAGAAGTACTACTAACTCCTCTCTAACCTCTTCCTTTTGTTGTAGACTAACACGTGTTTTCCATTAAACAAGTGAACTGGCTTTAATAGCCTACTGCCGAGAAGTGCCTTTTGTACCCGGCAAGCATTATTGTTCTTTGTTTTGTTTCCAAAAAGCCTGTTTCAGTTTGTTCAAAAGCTGGAAAATGGATTCATCTCGGAAAAGCACACCTAGTGTGAGGACGTGTGTACAACTGTCTGCATATGTATAATTGTGAATGATTATGCTAATATTAGTGAATGAAAGCATAATTGTTCAGGCACGGAAACTTGCTTCCTTTAACGCGCTTAAGGCTGCATCAGTTTCAACTAAACATTTCAAGATTGTGTTCATACTTTGCTTTCTGGACCAACTTTTGGGGCTTCAGCAGAGGCAGTCATACCCTCCCTATTCTACACTATTTTATTTTATTATTGCGCTGTTCATTTAGACAATTTCAATGTATGAGGCCATCCTGACTCAAAAGTTTGTTTGGGTAAAATTAAAAATGAAGCATCAAGAACAACTGCATTTTCCTTTACATGTTAAAATGAATTTCTATCCAGAGACCATTTTTATTTTATTTTATTTATTTTTTATTTAATTTGCCAACAAGTACAAGGAAACAAGTAACAGTTTAAGCATAGACATTGGCACAAAAATTGGCACAATTAAAGATATAAATAGGCAAAACATAGCTATAAACACATGGGATGATTACAAATGGATGGGAACAGTAGGACAGGGTTGGGAGGCACGCAGGTGCACTTATGCACACCCCCTTAAGGACATCTTAAAAACATGAAAGATCCACAGTAGACACTTTAAGGGAAAAAGCATGGGGGTTGGCAAGACTAACAATAGGATCAGGTAGGGTGTTCCAGACATTTATAACTCTATTACATAAGTCATACTTCCTACAGTCTAAATTAGAGCGATTTCTCAGAATTGTTAGGGTTTAACATGGTGTATAATAGAAATCACAAATAAGGTACAGGAAGACTACCAAAGTGGAAGAGGCCAAAAATTGATCGGTGGATTGGTGAAATAAAGGAGAAAAGATGTTTAATCACCCCTTAAAAGTTTTGAAATTCCCTTCTAAAACAGATGCTGACTTTACTCATCTTCAGTACGGTCTCTTGAGTAATCAGTTCATTATGGACATGTTGGAAGGAAAATCTATCTGGTTCAGTTCCAAGCTTGGGGAAAAGACACTGGAAACAACATAGAGCTTGATGGTTTATTGATTTGAAAGGCTTATTGATGAAGCAGAACCACCAGGCTTTGTGGTTCTGGTGCAGCTGACAAAATGGTTGGATGAGTGAATGGATCTTTATAGGTTCCTGTAACTTTGAAGTTTGAACTGTTCTGGGAAAGGTGCAATGAAGGGGGCTTCTGAACGGGTGTTGGGCAATTCCTATTGTAGCTAATGACTTTCCTACTGTGATGGATCTTGTTTGACAGTCTGCTTTCTAACCCTACCATTCTGCCTTTGTTAGCTGTCAAACTTTGCTGCAAGGAGTTTCAGAATATCCTGTCTTGAATGGATTATCAAATCTGCATTTCTAAAAGCTGGTCTCAGTTTCTGCTTGGGGTTAGGGAAGCTGGTGCTGGTTTCTGCCACCCTTAAGATTTTTTTTCCACATTTCTCCTTTAGGGGAAATATTCTATCTTGCCCCTTTAAATATTCCCCAAATAATTTCATTCTTCTGTGGTTGGTGTGTGTGTGTTTCCCCACAGACAGGTAAATTATCTTGGGTGGGATAGGTGGATAAACAAACCCATAAACAGGATGGTTTGTATGAGAACAATATTTGATACTGGATGGGATGGCCGTGCCCCAAATGGACCTGCTGGACAATCTGAGGATTCTTCTGGACTTACAACTTCTGTTTGAAGAGTAGATAAGCATTGTGGTTAGTATGGTTTTTGCTCAACTTCATGCTGTGTGCCAGTTAAACACAGTTAATCATGCCCTGGTCACCTCTCAAATGAACTATTGTACTGTACATTGGGCTGCTATTGAAGACTAATTGGAAGGTTCAGCTTGTTCCAAATGTGGCAGCATGAGAAGCTGTGTGTGCCCTGGAAGGACACCTGTTATAGTTCTGTGAGCTGCATAGATTACCAGCTTGCTTCTGGTTCCAATTCAAGATGTTGGACTTAACCTTTAAAGTTAAGGTGACCAGATTTTAAGATTGGTAAAGTGGGACACCATTGATGGGGAGGGGGGAAAGGGAGGGAATCTGCTGAACCAGCCAAGATCTTTACCATATTAATGTTTAAAACCACATTCCTTGTTTCCCTGAATAAGATGCAGGCACTAATTAAAAATCCCTTTCTCTCGCCCTCCTTTCCTTCCTCCCTTCCTTCCTTTCATCTCTCTCCCTTCCTTTCCCACCTCCCTTCCTCTCCATTTCTCTTTCTTACTTTCTTTCTTTCTTTCTTTCTTTCTTTCTTTCTTTCTTTTTCTTTCTTTCTTTCCCTTTCCTTCCTTCCTCCCACCCTCCATTTCTTTCTCTTTCTTTCTTTCCTTTTTTCTTTCTTTCATCTCTCTCCCTCCCTCCTTTCCTTCCTTCCTCTCTCCATTTCTCTTTCTTTCTTTCTTTCTTTCTTTCTTTCTTTCTCTCATCTCTCTTCCTCCTTTCCTTCCTTCCTCTCCATTTCTTTCTTTCTTCTGTCATCTCCATCCCTCCTTTCCTTCCTTCCTTCCTTCCTTCTCCCTCCCTCTGCTGCTGTCCTGTATCAGCCAAAATGGTAAGGGGATGCAAAAGGCCGGCTCAGTGGCAGAGGCTCTTCATTGTTGAAAGTTGACTTGCTGCTTTGCAAATTTGCTCAATGGCATCCTCACGTTTGCCCTTGTAATCAAAACCCATTTGAGTCAATGGAATTAAAAGGAAAGGGAGAATTATAAAGTGTGGAAAAAATACACCTTATATATTATAAGGTGTGGCAAAAATGGTACATTTGAGTAGAGAATAAACAAACAAAGAAAATGAGAGAATGAAAGGAATAAGAAAGTAAAATGCACACAAATTAGAAAACAGTAATAGTTAATAAAAAGGAGATTTAGAAAGGGTGAGGATTTAGAATAACAGCAGTAGAGAAAGTTGCAATTATAAGTAAGTCACATGATATTTTTAATATTTTATATCACTTTTGTTTAATATATAACATATTTGGTTTTTGTTGGATGTTTGTTATTAAAATATGTCTTGTTTTTGTTTTTCTTTGTTATTTTGTTTATCTGTGTTTGATTTTGTATGTTTTTTATGTTTTTGTAAAAAATTCTAATAATAATATTATTATTTTTTTAAAAAATAACCAGTTTGAGGCTAATTGCTGGCTTAAAATTTAGCTCCAGAAGCAAATTAATGGAAGCATTGTTTTTTATTCCTTCTGAGGTAAGATCTAAATGCACAATTTCCCAAAGAAATGAGTTTTTAATGATTGTCTAATGAATAACTAAATCGACAATGTGCTGCGTGGAGTTGTTATTTTCCTAGGGCATCTTGATCTGCTTCTGCCAACTCACTGCCACACCAGAGCATCAAATGATTTTGTGACACGGATGGAAACTAACCCCACTCCTATTGAATGGATGCCAACATCATTCCCCATTTATAAGCAGAATTATGTTCACTATACGTTCCTGCCATGTCAGGGGCCTTAAAAGAGAACATTGTAGCAGTGTACAAATAGCTGGATATATATCAAATGAGTCGAGTTTTTTTTTTAAAAAAAAAAAAAGACAAAAAACAACACTGCTTCTAACATTTCAAAATCTGATAACCATATGTATTTTTCTACGAAGCAACGATGCCTGTTTCATAGCCCTTATTTTCATGGCTAAATAATAGATATATTTATGATTTGATCTGGGAAAATATTGAATGGATTTGCATGATTTAAAAAAGCACTTCAGGTTGCAGATAAATCAGACCAGAAAATGGTCATTCTGTCCCCCCTCCCAACAAACCCGAACCAGAATAAATAATTTTTTTAAATCAAATTTCATAACCGGAGAAGGAAAAAAATAGGGATAGGTAAAGCTGTCATCCATCAGTTCAATCATTTTGTAATCATTTCCAAAAGGTTTTAAGTTCATTTTAGCCTGCTTACCGTATATGTCAATTTAAGCAAAGAAAAGAGGCTGCTTGAAAATCATACTGTAATTCTTCTAACAGACTCATTTTCTATGTCCTTTTTCCAAATGTACAGACTTATGAATTGTTAATCTTTTTTTTTTCTTGATAGGGTGCATTTTTAATTGAACATTATGGGAAGCAGAAAACTGATGATCTGACAGACTTTTAAATCGGAGATAGGCCTGCAGCTGACTGAATCCCTCTTCCTGTTTTAGTCCTCTTGTTTATTTTTTTGTTGTTGGTTGTGAAATCGTGTCCAACCCATCATGACCCCATGGACAACGTTCCTCCTGGCCCTCCTGTCCTCCACCATCCTCTGGAGTCCACCTAAGCTCACGCCCACTGCTTCAGTGACTCCCTCCAGCCACCTCGTTCTCTGTCGTCCCCTTCTTCTTTTGGCCTCAATCTTCCCCAGCATTACATTCTTCTCCAGTGAGACCTTCCCTCTCATTAGGTGGCTCATTGTTTATTTTATTTATTCTCATTGATTATTTTAGCATAGGAGTTATGTGGCAAAGAAGAAAAAGGAGTGAAAATCGCTTTGCTAAACCTGAAATGCCCTCTCTACCCACCATTCTAGCTCAAGAGACACAGAAGGCGCAGACCGAGTCACCTCTCCAACCATGAAGCCCAGACTAAAATAAGAATGCTGGTAGATGGCTTGTTTATATAGAGCCTAGCCCGGCATTTTCCTTTGAGTGGTTGGTTGGTAAATAAATACAAAGCAGCCTGTCAGAAGAGAATATTTTTGTGGTTGTTTCTAATGATTCAGTGGGTTCTTGAGTTTGGGGCATGTCTGGCCAGGGGCGAGGTGCCTTTGACCTGCCAGATGTTGCCAGACTGCAGTGCCATTGCCAACAATTGGGTGATTGGTGGGAGTTCAAGTCATAAAAATCTGGAAGGCCAAAGATGCTTTCCATTTCTGGAGGAAAGCTCATAGTGTATGGTAAGTAATTAGCCACCACTATGCTTAGCTTCTTTATTAAGATAGTAGATGAACAAAATGTGCCCTACAGGTTCAGTCTAGAGCTGTTCAACTTTGGATACTGTTGGATGCTGAAGCCTTAGCTCAGATTCAGTGCTGCTCCAAGCATAGCTTAAATATTATCTGCACTCACTGTAATTACTATGAGTCAGTATAAGAGAGGTAAAGGTAAAGGTATATGTGTATATGACCACATATGTGCTGATCGTGTTGACTCTAGGGGGCAGTGCTCATCTCCCTTTTAAAGCCGAAGAAGAGCCAGTGCTGTCTGAAGACGTCTCCGTGGTCATGTGGCCGGCATGACTAAATGCCAAAGGCGCACGGAACGCTGTTACCTTCCCACCAAAGGTGGTCCCTATTTTTTCTACTTGCAATTTTTAGGTGCTTTCAAAACTGCTAGGTTGGGAGAAGCTGGGACAAGTAACGGGAGCTCACCCCATTACACGGCACTAGGGATTCGAACTGCTGAACTGCCGACCTCCCGATCAACAAACTGAGCTGCTTTACCCGCTGAGCCACTGTGTCCCACTTATGTGTCTAAAGGTGAGTAAAAAGCGGGGATGACCTCTATGGGGCATTTCCCCACCTAGGCTCTAATAAAGTCTTTGGAGAAGCAGCTTGGATTTCATGATAGCAAAGTCAAGAACACTTGGAGAAGGTTTTAGGTAACTTTCTCAGTTCAGCATATTTCTCCCCTTTCTCCCCCCAAGTGCACCAGGAAAGATACTGTGCCATGCTTATTGTAAATCTGTTCTGTCTCATTTTCTGCTGTGGGCTATGCATTATTAAAATGGTAAAGACTCATGCTAAGTTTAATTCCTGGGCCCTCCATGCAGCAGAGTCCAGGGAGAGGGAAGTGGGCAGCTCAGAATAACGGAATAAGCAGAATAACAGAGTTACTGCTCAAGCAGGAGATCCTATACCATTCCTATACCATCTCTTCCGTCAAGCCGGTCTGGGAGGGATTCAGTCCAGTAATTAAATTAAATTACATTTTAAATGTTTATTGAGATTTTTAATTGATTTTGCAGCCTTGGGTATTTGTTTTTTTTAAATTTTAGGAATAATGTTTGGTTTTTCTGGTTTTAGTCTGGCTGTAAACCGCCCCAAGTCCTTGGAGAGGGGTGGTATATAAATTTAATAAATAAATAAATAAAATAAATTTTCTCACTTAGTCTGATAACCTCCAGGGGTAGCCCCAAGTATAAATACTACTCCACCCGTCACCTCAGAGGTGGTCAGGTAACCATCAGTAGCTGTGATCAGAGTATACATATTTTGGAAGTGTTGGGGAAATAGGGCATGGCCCTCTACCCAATCTCTAGCCAGCCTTCACTGCAGCCATTTTCTTCCCAGATCTTGTCCTCTCTGAGCACTTTGTTTCTTGAAGCTCTTTCCTACTTGTCATCTGTTTTCTACTACATCTTTTCAACAACATACAAGGAAGAAAATAGACTTCCCACTGGGGAAGAAGAAGTTTTGCCTTTGTGCTAATCCACTTTTTACAATATGTTTGAAAAAGTTATCTTTACCGTAAGGTGCAGCACTCCTGTTCTTCCTCGTAGCAGTGGGTGGACAATAATGATAAATATTGAATTGGGCTGTTGTTGTTTATTACTTGCAGTTTTAAGTCAACATGGTTGCCCAGCAGCTGGTCAGAGTTCAGTTGCTGGGTCTACAACAGTTAGTTAGGGCTACACCAGATTTAGTTAGGGCCATCATCTCTCTCTTCTCTGAGAGAGGCTACTACTTTCTGGATATTTCTCTATAGATAACTTTATTTTACATTAATTTAACCTGTGCAATATCCAAGCTGGAAGTGAAGAAAAGGGGAAAAAAACCAGTTTAATAAAGTGATCCCATTCCTATTGTGATGCCCAAACTGGTGGATGTTTTTCACACTGACTGGTAAACTGCTAAAGGGGGAGGGCAGCAACACCAGATGCAAACCTAGGGGTAGTTAAGAAATCCATCCCAGCCATGAAAACCTGCTGTGTAATTTTGGACCAATTGTTCTTTTTCAGCCCAATCTGTCTGGCAAAGTTGTAATCCTGGGCAAAACGTGTGCGAGGAATGCTATTACGTTGTTTGAGCTCCTGGAGAAAAGGCAGGATGTAAATTTAGCAAAGGAACACACCTAGGATGATACTCCCCTATTTGACAGTGACAGATGCACTACAGGAAGGATAAGGATTCGCCATCAGGATAACAAATATTATGAGGGCATTGTTTTGTGTTGCCAGATAACTGGGCAGCGCAGGGGAATGGCCTATGGAAGTCCACCTAAATCAACACAGAATAGAATTTCTATTTTATAGGAACGTTATACATAGCTGTATATTTTGTAATATCAAGCCAGGAGTCATGCCTGCCTTGGATGATGCCTTCTTCCAAAGAGTATTTACTCCAGGAGAGGCATGGCACTAGGTTTCAACCATAGCCAGCTCTCTTTTTCATTTACGTACAGCACCAAATTATTTTTGAAATGTTGCTTGCAGACAGAACTGAATTTCTAAACTCCTTTGTTGGCTTTTATCTGAACTCACCTGATTTATACCCCAACCGTATTCTTTTTTATTATTATTATTTCAGCTCGGCATGAAGTTATCACCAAAGAGATCCTAGAGCTGGACACTTGGGAAAATAATTGGAATGTTGTTGCAATCAAAGCCCTCATGCACGACAGCTATGATGTCTGCCTTGTTGCTCAGCTGAACCCAAGAGATCTCATCCCTCCTCCTTCTGACTTAATGGAACAATAGGTGTGTAATTTTAACGGGAAAGAAACAAGCCAGCTGAATAGAACAGACATATGGTGTGTTGATATATGGCGATTTCAATGGACGGTTAGAAAAGAGAATTCCATAGAATGAATTTTTGGAAGATGACATATAGCTTGGCTTCAACAGAGCAAATTCATACTGCAGTCATTCAAAGATTATGCAATGTTTCCACAACTTCTCATAATAATTTATTCTGTGTGCCAAACTGTTACTTTCTTCTATTCAAGAGTACAAACTCAATTTACCTTGCCAAATAGGAATGCTAAAAATGTTGCTTATAGCATTAAAAGTAAGACAGGACAATAGTAAGTATTGAAAAATAAAATAATTTAAATAATTTATTCTGTACTGACATGAATACTATGTAACCTATTTGGTTTTTTTTAATGGAATGCAAAAGGGAAAGTAAAACATATCCTTAATCTCATTAAACCGGCTTGAAAAGTCATATAGCTGATTGTGTATTGTTGGCAGATAAGAATCTTTTCTTCTTCTTTGCTTTGTTTTGTAGTCTTTTGCAGATTCAAATTAATCCAGATGTGAAATTAAATCTAGATCAGATATAGAAGGAATGTCAGCATGTACTCTCCATTTGTCTCTTGATGCCCTGGTTTGATTATCTCAAATCTCCAAAGCCTGGTTTTATTTGGGATCTTAGAATATACTTTAACAGGTTAAATGAAGCATTATAAAGGTCTACCTGTATTGATTTGTCTAACTCAGTATTGTTTATTCTCAATTGGATAAAGTAAAGCAACTGTCCACTGCTTAACAAAATAATCTTTTCCAAACCCACCTGGAGATCCCATAATAAAGTAAATTTACTACTTTGCGTGCTTCACTGAGCTGCTAAATATGTTCCAACTGACAGATTTTCACCCGTCTTTCAAAATTGTCATTTTTCTCCAATGTTTAAATAACTTTTCCCCAAAATTAATCTATACTCCTTTCTTGGCCCATGATATCTCCTATAGCAGTGAAGGCGAACCTATGGCATGGGTGCCACAGGTGGCACGCAGAGCCATATCAATGGGCACACGAGCATTGTCCTAGTTCAGCTCTGATGCACATCTGGGCACTGGCCAGCTGATTTTCAGACCTTCTGGTTGCACCAGAAGTCAGAAAAGAGGCTGTTTCCAGCCTCTGGAGGGCCTGGGGATGTGGGGAAGGCCCCTTTTTCACTCTCCCGAGGCTCCAGAGCCCTTCTAGGGAAGGTGGGGCAAATTGAATTATGGGTGTGGGCACGCGGATGCACAAACCCCCACGGGCACCTCCCACTTTTGGCACGCAATGGCAAAAAGGTTAGCCATCACTGTCCTATAGCATAATACCATGTATTGAGGAGAAATGCCATTGCTCTTTCTTTCACCGATTGGAAAATTTGAATATTTGTGCCAATGCAGAAAAAAAAAGAAAATTAGGAATTGTCGTGGCAGATGTAGAATCAACAGGGGCCATGGAAGAATAAAGAAAAGTGGTGATGCGATCGGAGGATAGGAAGTAGTGAAGAACGCATATAAATAAAAAGGCCTAAAATGAATAATATAAATCTTTTGGAAAACTAAAGAGTTTTTTTAATACACTTTGGGTGATTTATCAAAGTTATAATGCTTCCTAAACAGAATATTTTTGGCATCATATACAATAAGCTATATTTGTATGTATAGGGTTTGTCCTGTCCATACCAGAAAACCTACAATTTTAGCTTGTATTACAGAAAATGGCACTTCAGATGCCATTAGCATAGAATTTTTTGTTCTTGTGTCCTGAAAAGGCTCCCAGCATTGAGATGTATAAAATGTACACACTTCATTTGTTCTGTTGAAGTATTCAGGTGAATCAACAGCATTTGAGAATTTTCTCCCCCAAATGCCTCCTTCAATAAACACTCTTAAGTTTGATACCAGTAATTTATTGATTCATCCAGTCAAAGCCCCAGTATTCATAGCCTCCTTTTCGATGTATTTAAAATCAAATTTGTCCCATAGGCAAGATGAATTTTAGCAAATAAGTAGATAAAAAGGGAAAGTATTTTTATTCTTCTAAGAAGCATTTATTAAGCCCATGTATTGCTCTCAGTGTGCTTTTCAGTTCTAAATAAAAACTGTTTACATAAGTTTCAAGTCACTAGGAAATACGGAACAGTTCTCTCGTGTCTTTTGTACAGACCTGTACAAAAAACACACACACAGGCACACACACATTCCTTGCTACATTATCCCCCCCAGATTGTTTCTCCCCTCCCATGTTTTTTTCACTGTTCCCCCATTCACTACCCTCCCAAATCAGGGAGAAAGAGGGAGTGTCTTCCATTAGCGGAGAGGTTTGTTTCCATGGTACCCTGGTAATCGCAATCTTCTTTCCAAATTTAACTATGGGCTCTAATGAGCGATCAAGGCAGCAGCTCACCTCAGCCATTTATGTGGTCAACTCACGCCCACCAGTAGGGAACAAAGGAGGTGAGAGAACTGAACTGCTAGGTCTGCTTTGGACGGGGAGAAGCCAACAAGACTCAAATAGGGGCTCCAAGTTTTTGCTCCAGAATAATTTCATCTACTTCTTTCTCTCACGAGTCATCTGTATGTTTGGAAATAATCAGATATTTAGAAACAACATACATTTCCAATACTGTCTCCGCAATATATAAAAAAGTATCTGGTGCAGCAAAAACCTACAGTCCTTGTATTCTACAGCAATGCAACTAGTCATATTGCAGGAGTCTTCTTCTTCTTCTTCTTCTTCTTCTTCTTCTTCTTCTTCTTCTTCTTCTTCTTCTTCTTCTTCTTCTTCTTC
>JANHFP010000493.1:139728-151235 GCA_032468135.1 Calamaria suluensis | reverse complement strand
CAGCTGCAACTTCCGAGTGCTACTCTCTGGTAGCCCCATATAGAGCGCATTACAATAGTCCAGGCGGGAGGTGACCAGAGAGTCACTTTTGTATAATAGTTAAGACACCAGGATAGAAACCATGATATTGTGAATTCTAGTTCTCTCTTAGGCAAAAAGCAAGCTGGGTGACATTGGCCCAGTCATTCTTGCCCAATGTTGACTTGGAGGCGTGTGTGTACATGCGCACACAGAGTGCTATATCCAAGACTGCCTGGAATTGAAAGAGAGAGTGAATCAGAAGTTACTGGTATCTTAGCAGAGCTGAAATAGGCCATGTTTTCCTTTTATTTTCCCACCGTTAACTTGATGAACTGCTGAAAACCAGCAGTGAGCTTTTAGCTTGCATAATTTGGTAAAACTTACTTCTTTGAAATTTGAAACATGCACAGAGGGAAAGTTGGTAATGCTAGTATAATGCTAGTTCATATATATCAACTCTGTTCTGCAAGTCTTTTAAAAGAATTCTTTTGTGTTATATATATATCATCTTAAACATTTTATTTTTTTCTTTGAATTTGTACTCCCATTTTTTGTTATTAGCTATCAACGCACATTTCCACAGAGACTTAGATAAAATGCATATTTCAAAAGTTCAGAATTGTTTTGATTATTATAAAGTTTGATTTGCCTGGAAATAATAATGTGCTGAGCAGTAAAGGATTGGTAGATCCTGTGTTTCACTCTATTTTTGATTTCCAACAGGCACTCTGATGGAACTAGGCATTTCTCCCATTGTCACATCTGGTCTCATCATGCAGTTACTGGCCGGTGCCAAAATAATTGAAGTTGGGGATACGCCAAAAGACAGAGCTCTCTTCAATGGGGCACAGAAATGTAAGGAACTGGAAATTTTAAACAATTTTTATTCTAGCTCAGGGGTATCAAACTGGTGCGCAGGCCAATGCATAACGCACAGGCCATGCCTACTCCATCTCCCCAAAAATGAAAAATGTCATAAAACATCACATGACAGTAATATGACATGGAGAGTTTGACCCCCATGTTCTAATTCATGCAGGCAGTTTCTATAGACAGTTGTCAATAAAAATTGACCTCAGAAAATTTGGAATGTTAAATTGCATTCACTTTTTTATCCTGTAATTCTTTTCCAGTGTTTGGCATGATTATTACTATTGGACAATCTATTGTTTATGTAATGACTGGAATGTATGGAGACCCATCAGAGATGGGAGCAGGAATCTGTCTCCTTATCACCATTCAGGTAACTTTTAAGTTATTAAAACTCTTCATGATATTTATCTGTAGATATTTAGGATCTACAGATAAATATGTAGGTGTTTAAAAGATTGAAATTGGGCTCTTTTGCAAACTTGCTTAAACCAACCCTTTCTCTGGAAGAATATTAAATGCTCTTAACAGTCATCTGGAAGCTTCCTTCTTAGGGAGGAAATTTACTATGGAAGGTTCTTACTTCTGGGTGCTTTAATCTCACAACTAAAGAGCTGAGATTTACACATTTCACAAATGTATGTTTACCCTTCCAGTAACAGTATTGAAAAGGTAAGAGACTTAATCAACTTGGTTGAAGCTGTCCCAGAAACATAGTACCCCACAAGGCTGCCCTCCTTAATAAGTGATCTCCACAGACAAGTATTTATAGAAATTGCTGTGCCTATTGTTTCTGTATTGTTTTTAATTAGTATTTTTTTAATTGAAGTGATTGATGTACATTTCTCCTTGTAGCTTTTTGTTGCTGGTTTGATAGTGCTTCTGTTGGACGAACTTCTGCAAAAAGGCTATGGTCTTGGCTCCGGCATTTCTCTTTTCATTGCTACTAATATCTGTGAGACAATTGTATGGAAGGCATTCAGCCCAACCACAGTGAACACTGGCCGAGGTAATCTTTCTCTGAAGAGACATGTATCAATCCCTTGGAAGGAAACAAAAAATTTGCTGACTTAGAAAGCTTGTATCTCTCATTGTCAGCAGTATTAATAGTTATAGGAAACCCAGGGAGTTTTAAGTAAGTGTATGGAAAACCAAGTAGCAAAGCATTTTTTTTCCTGCCGTTTAAATTCAATGGGTACTTCTATGAAGGTCCTGGACAATTCATAATTTGCACTGTTGCTGTTTAAAGGTGTTTATGGAAAGATTAAAAAAATATATAAAGCCCAGAAACAGGAAATACATTATAATGCAAATTTGGGTGCTATATTTATATTTGGATGTAAGGAAACTCCATTCTGTTAAGCAGACATAGCATTGTGCTAATAATATTGACTCCTTATTGACTAGTTTGTATATTACACTTCAGCATGATTGTTTTTTTCAGGTATTTCCACAGCATTTGTGCAGATCAGGCTCTTTGGAAATGCATATATTGCAGACTTACTATATCAGATTAAGCTGTAGTTTGTTTTAATTGTAATTTATTGAAAAGGTAATTGTGGCCTAGTTCACATAGAATCCTAAAACCATGCAAACCACGGTGTTCATACATGGCAGTGAACCAAAATACACACAGTAAATTATTGTATACTCTTTTAATTTTAAAACAACCAGGTTGTTTTTTCAGAAAATGTAGCTTTATATGCCTTTGGTTGCTTTTTATTATTATTGTTAAAATTGTTGCCATTGATATTATAAACTAAATTTAATAAATGGCAGTTGCTGCTAGCTCTACAATGTGATTTACATTAATATTAGTATTCATGTGACTAAAGAAAGAAGTGGGGTTTAATCTCATTTTTAGAGAATGAATCAATAATTTTAGGATTAAGTGGAGTATATGAGATATCTAAACTGTCATCTTTCAAATGCAAGGAATGTAAAGCATCAACAGCTATTCATATAATAGTTAATAATTTCTTCACTGGTTCATTAAAAGGCATGGAGTTTGAAGGCGCCATCATTGCCCTGTTCCATCTGCTGGCTACTCGCACAGACAAAGTTAGAGCTCTCAGGGAAGCCTTCTATCGGCAGAATCTCCCCAACCTTATGAACTTGATTTCCACCATATTTGTCTTTGCTGTTGTCATTTATTTCCAGGTATGTGGAAGTATAGAATGATGATTAACAGTTTAACATAGTTTCATATTCTATTCAGGTCTGGGAAGATGTTTGTTTATTAAGGCCATATAATTTCTGATGAAATGCTTATTAATACATCACCAAGTATGAAATTTGAATACTTCCACAAGGTTTATTGGAGGAATGTAAGATCTACTGTATATTAGAAGTGATACTGTGTTAATGTGATCTTTTTATCTTGGTGTAAAGCTAATTGAAACACTGGATGTTTCCTGCCAGCAGAAGTAAGATCGTAATCAGAGTTGTGGTTTCAGTAGGTGACAACTTCAGTTGTTGGTCCCAATTGTAGTCACGAGGAATTGCCTATATAAGATAATAAAGAGGGAAAAAATAACATTTTGTTGTTTGAGATTGCTTTTTAAAAAATAACCTTGATTTGATTGACCCTTGGGGCAAGTACTTCTGTGAATTACATTTTCTTTGTGTTTACATTTTAATTTCTTTCCCTTTTGTGATCCACAGGGATTTAGAGTGGACCTCCCTATAAAATCTGCTCGCTACCGTGGCCAGTACAATACCTATCCAATCAAGTTATTCTACACCTCCAATATTCCCATTATACTTCAGTCTGCATTGGTTTCCAACTTGTATGTAATTTCTCAGATGCTCTCTGCTCGATTTAGTGGCAACATATTGGTTAGCCTTCTTGGTACTTGGTCTGTAAGTATTTTGTAAATTCTTCTCCATAACTGTACTTAAAATTCTTCTAGCAAAGACACACCAGAGAAGACAGATTTACAGTACTATACTTTTTAAAAAGTTGATAAATTCTCTAGTTCTTTCTTCCAAGTAGACACATACAGAATTGTATCTGATTTTTATTTACTATTTGTCTTGAAAGTGAGATGGACTTTCATATTGAGCCTTACTTTTTTGTTTTTTACTAGTTCCTTTACATTATATTAGCTTTAGTATATTTTCAATGCATGCAAACATATTTGCAATGCAACAAAAGGCTCATCACTATTATACATAAATATTGCTGACTTGTCTAAATTGGTTGCTAGCAGTTGTATAATAATACTAATTCACTCAAGAAAGTTTAATCCAATTTTATTGAAAGCAATCTGTTTTCACTGTAGGATACATCAACTGGAGGTCCTGCCCGTTCATATCCTGTTGGTGGTCTTTGTTATTACCTGTCGCCTCCTGAGTCTTTTACATCAGTTTTAGACGATCCTGTTCATGCAGTTGTTTATATTGTGTTTATGCTGGGTTCCTGTGCTTTCTTTTCCAAAACCTGGATTGAAGTCTCTGGCTCATCTGCAAAAGATGTAAGTAAATAGAATAAATCTCACATCTTTAGAGGCATAAAAATGCTGCTATAGCACTTGAAGAAAAAATTCACGGAAAGGTCAAATTCAATCAGAACTATAGAATATGCCTCATAGCAAGTCACATGGCTGCTCTATTAAATTTGGCTTTGTTTAGTGCCTGACCGTGGTACTCAAAGCACTTTCCCCTGTGCATCCGTGGATTTAATCTGAGCCTCTTGCTGAATATACGCTAGAAAATAGATCTACCTTTGGTTAGTTAACATCCAAACCTATCCACCACCACCCTATCCTGCAAAATCTTGGGTGAAAAAAATCCCTGCCTATACTCATTGTATAGCCATTCATTCTTCTCAGGGCGCCAAAATATCTCATGTATCAATTTATAAATGTTTATAACTTCTTTCTAGAAATTATTCCCTGGGGTTACTTCAGAAGATGGCATTTGCCTTAATATGTTAAATCTTTTTTTCTGTTTAGTTGCCATATCCTTGTACTATTTCTGATTTTAAGAACTATTGAGGTTCTTACATTTTTATAGCAACTAAATGTAGTGATTCTCTTCACGAAATGCTAAAATTTTACTTATTTTGGATTACAGGTTGCTAAACAACTGAAAGAGCAACAGATGGTGATGAGGGGTCACAGAGAAACCTCCATGGTTCATGAACTCAACAGGTGAGTTAAAAAATCTGCAGCATTATTGTAAACTTTGTTGCTATTTGAGCTTTCATTTGTTTCAGAGAAGCAGAACTACCTTGCAGGTTTAATGGCCTTGCTGTGCTCTATCCTTGTTACAGAACTTCTATCCTTAGAAAATGTTCTCCATAATATTCCTGAGAATGCTTGCTTTATATTTGGTAAAGCAAAGGCAATAAACCTCATGGTTTGCTTATTTTAAAAAGCCAACTTTTTCCACTGCTGATGCTAATGTTAAAAGAAGTAAATAATCTCTTTCATGTATGTAACACAGAAATAAAATGTACATGCAGCCTGTGTTGTATTTTAATTGAATACAAGAATGCTTATGCAGGTAATCCCTGAGTTACAATAATTCACTTAGCAACCATTCAAAGTTATGGCGTACCCCCCCCCCCGGTACTTACAACCCCCAGTGCTGACATTATGAAACCCTTATGAATGACTGCAGATGCACTGCAACATTCGTACTGCCTATTCCTTCCCCTACCCCCCTAATTGGGTCTCCACAGGCAGGTCTTTAAAGACTCACTTTTCAAAGATCTAGTGAGTTGTCTCCTCTCCAGGACAAGTGGGCCTTGCTCAGCTTCTCTGAGTCACTCAGGCTGCTTGTCCTTTCTGGAGCGGTGGGCAGCCTCGGTGAGTCTCCAAAGGTTTCCAGGCTTGGGCACATTGAAGTGAAGCTTTGGGGCAGTGAACCTGCGTCACTTGAGGCCTCTCATTAGTGTGGAAACACTTTCCCCCCAAAGACTGGAACCTTCTGGGTGCCCTGATCTCACGGGAGGTCATGCTCCCATTCTCTGCAAAAGCAGGTGGGTGCCTGAAGTTGTGCGAGACCATGACCCCAGAAATTTCCAGTCTTCAGGCGAAAAGTGTTTGAGTGACCCTGAGGTGGTTGGAAACGGAACAATTCTTTCCGTTTCCAACTGCTCCAGGGTTACTCAAACACTTTTGGCCAGATGGAAATTGAAAGCTTAGTCTGTATGCACATGGGTTTCCTCTCACACGCAGGGGAATGGAATGTCTGCATAGGAATTCTCTTCTGCACATGGAGGAGAGCTGCCTGCTCTCTTGGCAAGTAGCTTTTTCACTTTATTTAACCAGTGCAGAAGTCCACAAATTGCACAAGCATGCAAAGTGTGAAATTAGGTTGCATGCATGAAACCGCCATCTCCTCCCTCTGCCACCACTCCAAAAAGGTTGGGGACCACTAACCTACACAGTCTCTTAGCAGCTCCACCCGAGAGGGCTGAGATAGCAGTTGTTGAGCAAGGCAAGGCATTGCTTAGCAATGGTGTAAGAGTGTAAATAAGTTGAGTGCCTGTAGTTTGCCCAAGTATTTTTTGCAGTAGCTATGCCAGTAGATAATTTCCATTAAATCTTTTGGCCTAACTTGTATTTTGTTACTCCTCCTTTTTTAGATACATTCCAACAGCTGCTGCCTTTGGTGGCCTCTGCATTGGTGCCCTCTCTGTGCTGGCAGACTTCCTTGGGGCAATAGGATCAGGCACGGGAATCTTGTTGGCCGTCACCATCATTTACCAATATTTTGAAATCTTCGTAAAAGAGCAGAGTGAAGTTGGCAGCATGGGAGCACTTCTCTTCTAAATACAATATTGTCTCATGGACCTAGGGACCGGCGAAGAGTGTTTTTAAGTTTTAAAAAATCAGGTGAAAAAGATTAACAGTTACACAAAAACACATGGGCATACTGCATTAATAGAAACACTTCTTTTAAATGTGTGGATTTTTTTCTGAAGCACATTCCTTCGGTTCAGACTTTATTGGTATTTAGTTGCTGTTTTATAAATAGCTGGAAAATGTGTAAAAAAACATTTTTAGAAAAAAAAGGTCTTCTGTTCTTTGTTATTGTTTGAAGCAATTATCTAAATTGGTTTAATATGAGAGCTTTTTCTCCCTACTTCAAAATGCACAATTTTGGCCCTACAGTGCTTGAATGTTTTCTGGGTTCATTATTTAAATGGAGAGTGGATGGTTATTTGTTGCAGTGTGATATTTGTCTTTCCCTGGAGTGGAGTGGGGAAATTGAGACTCTTTCCCCCCTTCTCAAAATCAGCACCCAAATTATCCATTACTTTGGGACGGAGGAGTTCTTTTGATAAGCATATACATTATTTCTCCCTCTAGGGTACCACACTTAGAACATCCAGATGTCTAGTCAGGCAGAGTCTGTGTTTTCAGACCTGACTACTGACTTTTGACAGAAGCTGCTTTACATCTGCCTGGGATAATAGGTGCCAACTGTTGGTAGAAATCTCAGGTCATGTTACCTTACTGCAGGGCTCTTGGCCCACAGGTCAGGAGCGTCGTGAGCTGGCCACGCCCGGTTTAGTGAAGGAGTAAACGTCCTGATAAGTCACATGATCAGGTGACTTTGACACCCCTGCTCCAATGGAAGAATTAAGATCATGTCTTGCAATGCTGTACTGAACAGAGGCAGTAAACAGTGCCATAGAGGAAGTCTGAAATTTCTTACAAATGGATGCTCATAGTTTGTCTTGTATTTATTATTTTTATCTCTTGACAAGTGTTGAATGCAGTATTTCTCTCGGAAGTTACTGTACTCCTAACAAGTTTTATTTGCCATGAGATCAAAATATATTCTAAGCTAGGAGGTATGATGTTAACTATTAATTTGCTGCTTGATAAGTGTATGGAAACCAGTTGCAGTAGAACCTGCATATTGATTCAAATGCTTATTTTGTTCCCCGCCAATTGCTCTAGAATAGTGACTTCAAGCCATGCAAATTCTTGTCCACCTAAGGAGGGGGAGGGTATCTTCAGATTGCTTCATGTTTTTTTCTGAGCTGAGGTGATGGTGCTTCTTTAGAGACCAAGTAGCCATTGCTTGCTTTCAGGGTAACACCTACCAAAAAGGACAAGTAGCCATAACATTTTTAAGTGTTATCCACTTCTTATAGAATTCCTTGAAGGCTTGACATCTGTTGAGATATATTGTTGGTTGTAAGGTGTCTTGTGTATTGTACAAACCAAATTAAAACATGGTATAATGAGAAGCATGCAGACAGAATTACTGGTCCTGTTGACTCTTGAAAAGAGAGCAATGAAGTCCTGGGACCACATTACTGTCCAGTTGTCTTTCTTGGTTTCAAAATGTAGAAATGTATGCCTTGACAAAAGAACACATACCATATATTGAAACCAAGTCAAAACTATTACTGAGGTGAAAGTGCCAAACCTCTGGCAGTTCTGCCATTTTACCCAGTAATTTGTGCAACAAAATCCCAGTACCAAGAAATTGCAACTACTAACGGCATGGAAGAAGCTCTGCGTAATGCAGTAAAACTGGGAAAAAGCATAGGATCTCCTCAAGAGATACAGATGGGGAAATTGGTAGATACTGAGGAAATCTGACTGATAAGATCTCTGAAGCCAGCTTTGCTGGAGTGGGTTCTTCAGTTAATAAGCTGCTGTGACATGGATGTATTTTGGGCTATTTTTAATTCCAAAATAAGTGAAAATCATACCTTATGGCGCTGTAGTGTGATTCATTTGTATGGTCTTCTAGCAGGCAAGTTCAAGGATAAAGTTTATCAATTGCAAATCTGAGTTTACAAGACATTTTTTGTTAGTACTCCTTTTCAAAATACTTGTAAATTGATCCTTAACTTCATGAAACAAAACCTTTTAAGTGTAACTCATAGGGAAATATTAAATTGTATACTGCATTTATATCCATCCCTTCCTATACATTTTATCCTAGGTGCTAAAGGGATCAAATAAGGTTCCATTCAATTTCAGAACTGAAGCATCAAAGTGAAGTAATTTGAAATGTCAGATCAGAACCATTGGATAGATTGTGTGCATTACTGAAACTATTCCCCCCCCCCAGTTGAAATTTATAAATTGTGGACCACTTAATCAGATCTGCTTAGCCATATTGCACAGTTTGAACTGAATTTTGTGGTTGAAACAAAATTTTCTTGTTTGTGCATAAAGCATTCTTCAAGGATTACATCAAATATTGTAGTTTTTGCCTCACTTTTGAATGACTGCCAAACCACCATTTTAACTGATGGTATTAATATACTACTAACTTCATGCACTACAGACAAGTCCTCATATTTTTATTCGCACAGGCAATAAAAAATTGAGATATCCACCACTGTCCCTTTTCAATTTCAGTTGAATAACATTTTAATTTCAGAATAAAATTGTTTCCTTTTGCTACTTCCCAGTTCAGTTGTTCCTAATAGAGATAAGCTAAGGTGATCCAAAACAATCCTTTTGTAATTTAACCTGGCCTTCTCTTGAAAGGCAAAAAAAAAGTGAGCAAGGTTTTCCTTTAATTGAAAGCTCCATTGATATTAATCAAACATATATGGCTGCCCAAAAGATGGAAAGTAACACTGGGTGGTCTATAACAAACAACAATGCTTATTTAAATATGGAAATGTAAAATCTGTATTTAGACATATTAAAATAGAGCAATTAATTGGGATGCAGTTGCTGCTACACTTGCCATGATCATTGGTTACATGAGAATACATACATACACTCACACTCATCAGTTGGACGAGATTCCAGCTAAGGCCTTAGATAAGAAATATCTTAAATGCTTCATCAGAGGCTCATAGCCTAAGTCTCGGTGGATTGAAAAGTGTGCTATAAAGTGGCTTTAGCTACAAATTCATTTCCAGGCTTGATTGCCATGATAGGTAAAATATTCTGTTTATCACCAGAACAAAACTCTTTAAAACTGTAACAAAAAAAATGACATTTCTGGGTTTCTGTAGCATTTTGAATTATAGGTAGTCCTCAATTTATACATTTAGTGACCAAAATTACAATGGAATCATACAAAACTAACATACAATCCAATTTTGAAGTTAGGACAGCCGCACCACCACATCCCAGACACATTTTTCATGTTTTTTGCCAGATTCTGATGCTTCTAGTTTTAAAAAAACAAAAAACAATATTTTAATTTTTTCTAGGACAGATGATACTTTAAATGTTTGTAATATCTTTTATGGTATATTATAGCTGAAATATGTGCCTTCATGTTTCTTTCCAGACAAAATACCATGTTTTATGTTTCTTGCCCAATGAGTTTAAAGAGTCATTCATCTCATAAAGGTACAGAGAGGATGATCACTAACAAATGCTCAATAAGCAGCACTTTTAGTGCTCTCCCATTTCCCCCCACTCAATACCTCAGAAGAGGGAATACAGTAAACATCTGGCTTAAGAATGTATTCATAAAAGAAACTTTCAAATTGCAACATTTAAGTATCCACTAGAGGTTGCTGTTTATTGCAGATCTACACTATTTGAATTAAAGTAACTTGTCAACCATATGCAGACTTTTTGCATAGAACTATGGAAAAGTACTGGACATTTTATGGTATGTACTTGAATTTTTATCCTATAGTTTTAAAAATATATTTGGAACAGTTGCCACAAAAGTACTTTTTAGTTTTATAAGAACTTTCAAGCAAGCAAAAGCATTGCATAGCCCTTCTGAATAAAGGTTTATAAGATATACAGAATACTTATGTGTGAGGGGCACATAAAATGTATAAGCCACCTATTGCTGCTGGGGAGGGATTGGGAAAGAGTGCGCAGGAAAAAAAATCCTGATCATTGATAGCATTATTGGATATAATGCAAATATGCAAACATAAGTTGTTTGATAACTTGCTGTTGTAATACTGACTCACTGAGCTTTACTGCCATTTCTAAGCAGTTTACAGTCAGCATATTGCCTACATCAATCTCATTTTACTGATCTCGGAAGGACAGAAAGTGGAGTCAACCTTGAGTGGGTCAGGATCGAAGGAATCAAACTCCTGGCTAGCACTGAACAAAGTTAGTCTGTAATACTGCATTCTAACCACTCATCAATGACAATTTCTAATTTAGAAATTTTGCTGTGCTATAATAATAAACTTGTGAAACGTACTCTTAATTATTCTGAGACCAGTAAAACTGAGTTGCTCCATTGTGCTTCCAAGCTAAGTAAAATAGTTTTGCCCTACCTATTGACAAGTGTACTTCATCACAAACTGGCCAGCAAAAGCAAAGGATTTGTTAAAAAGGATACTTCAGTAATCGAGGAAGCATCAACGTAAAGCCCCCCCCACTTGTACATATCTCCCACTTGTTTGGAAAAAAAAAAAATTTTGTTGGTAGAACCTCCAAATAACCTGCAACCCAGGGGTAAAATCCAGCAGGTTCTGGAATATCAGTAGCAGAAATTTTAAGCAGTTCAGAGAACCAGTAGCGGAAATTTTCAGTAGTTTGGAGAGCCTGAAAGTACCACCTCTGGCTGGCCCCAGAAGTGGGGAGGGAATGGGAAGTTTGCAGTATCCTTCTGCCATGCCCACCAAGCCATGCCCACAGAACCTGTGGTGAAAAAAAATGGATTTCATCACTCTTGGAACAGGTACAGCAGTT
>JANHFP010000493.1:114670-125919 GCA_032468135.1 Calamaria suluensis | reverse complement strand
GCATTTTGTCCCACGCTCGGGGGGGGGGGGGAATACTTTATTGTTTAATTATTTTTTAAAATAACCCATTCACTGAAGAGTATTAATCATTAAACCAAAAGGCACACATTTCTACTGCCATTTGCCAGAGGTAGTAAAGATATAGTAGGAAAAGACAACCCAATTTAGTATACTTCTGAAATATTTTGGAAATTAAAACCTATGCTACCTGTCAGAATATATTGGCATTTTCCATGAAGAAATTGAAAATTGAGAGGTTGCTATTCCTATGAGTTTTATGTGTAGTACTTTGTTTTTCTAGGTAATTTCCCAAATTTAACAATAAACATTTATAGAAGAATTATGTTCCCATCAGTTCCCAGGTTTTGTAAAAAAATATACTGTAATTGGGTTTAAGCTTGTATAATATTAAATAGAAGCAGCTGTGAGTGGGAAAAACTATTATTTTCAATCAAATGCCCATTCACTAGACTGTTATAAAAAAGCCACATTTGAACTTCATAGAGTAGCATCACATCTCCCAAAGTTATTGAAGTGTATATATTTACAAGAGATCGTAAATCATCCAGCTTTAGATCTCTTAGCAATAGCCTTCTCCATCCAAACTGGAAAAACAGTATCAACTGTGAGAGCATTCTTGATGTACTTACCAGCAAGACTAATTCCTGTTTTGAATTAAGAGTGCTGCCTCCTTCCCCAACTGTACCAGCTTGGCAAAAAAATAAATAAATTACCATCCATCTCAATTCTACTTACAGAGAATGTTGAAACAGGTAATTTTTACTGGGTAAACGTTCTTCTTGAGAAAATGAACATTTGAGTCACAAACCAAAATTAGTGATTTTTTTAATTAAACATCTCCACAATTTTAACACAATATTTAAAAAGTAGTATATGCTGTTTAGATATGAATACATGAGCAATCAAAACTAAAACAGAAGAATTTTCCAGATGCATCCATTTCATACAGCAGAGATATCATGTTACCACAAACCAAGATATCACCACATATTCCCTCTAAATAATTAGGAACAAAGATCTGAGCCTACTGTAAACAAGTAATTTGATATTTGAAGTTTTCAGTTCTTTGAAATAATTTCTTCTGCCTCTTTCTTTGAAGAACTTGGAGAATGTATAAATCCGTTCTGAATGCTAGAAAGCTGAACAAATGTCTTTACTTCATGTATTTTTCCTGTTGGTCAGCCAGGATTTTTGCTGAGGATTTGGCATCATAGAAGAGTTCATTTATTTCTTCAATATGTTCTTTTTCTATGCTATCTTTCCCATTTATTTTGGCTAGCAGATTGGCTGGGGTAAGTAACTGCACAGCATACCTACAACCAAATAATAAGAGGAATGATCAAATAAACATGCCAATTATAATTATAAACAAAACACAAAAAATTCTCAAGAGACATATAAAATATTTATTATAAACGGAGCAGCTTGGTCTCCAGATGTTACTAATATATTTTGTGGTTGGAAATATAAAAAACTTAGGCAAAGCACTAATTATGGAATTTACGAGTTTCAAAAACAATTTGCAGTAGACAGTGATGCGATAACCTGTGAAACACAATTTTAAAATCTCTTTCCTTTACTGCAGAGAAATAACTGCGGAACTACAGAACCCATGTTCACAATTATGACATTTTACTGTAACCAATGATTTATGTTCCAAACACTCTAGCCCTAATGCAGATTTTATGTTATGTGCAATGGCTGTGTTACTAAAAGAAAGTTTTAGAAAGATGGTGTAACAAAAATTAGTTTAATCTGGCTGAATCAGTTAAAATCCGTGCAATGAACTTTATAAATCAACTACCAAGAAGTATTTTAATTTTGCATATCACTTATCAAGGGCTGCAAAAGTTTCAATAGTTCCGTATCATTTGGAAGTTCGAGTCTCCAGCAATCACTGGCAGCTACAACAGACTTAGCAGTTGATTCTGATTACTTAAGGAAAGAATTGTAAAATACAGTATGAAAAAAGAAGTAGGATTCCCTTTATTAACTATATGGCCTATTTGTAATAAGATATTAGTTAATGTAATTATTATTATTACTACTTTTCAGTTGTAAGTAGCAGTTCGCCTAAGAATTGCTGGATTAAGGAAGAGAAGGAGTAAACGTGAGATGTTAGAGAGGAAGAAGCTCTAAACTTGGTCATTATTGTGGATTAGATATTTCACCAGATATTGTATGATTGTTAGATATACTAACTGTCTCTTCCTGTCCAACCTTATCCCACTTCCAAACTGAATATCATTACATATTTATATTTTTCATGCTTACCTTAATGTGGTTTTGGTGCCAATTTCCCCAAGATGATTCAATGCTTCCTCACTAATATTTATGCTTTCTGTTTGGGCTCGAAGTTTTATGATCTGACGACGGGGAAAAAAACAGGATAAAAATGCATTTATAATACAAATGCCCTTTGGGGGGAAATAACAGTTGAGTATATGGCATATTATAGCATCCTGGGTTTATAAATTTTCATATATGTTGTAGGGGGCAGTTCATTTTAATCCTGACTTTATATGCAATTTGAAATATGCAAAGTTTAGTTCTTTTAAACTTGTAATTGGAAAAAATACTAGGGGGAAAGTCAGTGATAACTCTTTATATTTCTAAAACATGAAAGAAAATGTACGGACTGACCAAAAGAACTACAGCGTACCAATTCCCACTTGCGGGTACTGAGCAGTCTAATTTCTTTGGAAAGTCACAATTGCTCTTTCAATGCTCAAATGCATATCAAAGTTTTTAGCACCCTGATATAAATAAGATGGTTAAAGATGTAAGAAAATTTTGTCTGTTAGCGTCACCTACTCCCGCAAAACCGTTCAGATAAATCAAATCTATCGTGAACAGTCTCCAACTTGTACTGGTTTGAAGATCTTTATAAAGTTGAAAAAGAAGATATCACCAATAAGTCTGAGTACGGAGAAGCTCTAACAAAAAAGTGGCACTAGGCTCCCTGCAGCCCGTATTACCAGCTGAGTGATAAGGGGCAGACTGGATAATGATGTTGTGTTATAGTGTTGAGATAACTCTGGGACTGTGAGTCTCATATAATACAGGTATTTTTCACTTTGGCAGTTTTGTAAACAAGATATCAAGAAGCACTTGTTTAAATTAAAGCCATAAAAATGCAATACCAAGAGAATCAGCACGTGGAAGAGGAGAAGAGGGGGATGAGCATGCAATTGGGGATTGATGTAAAAGATATCTGGATTATAAAGTATCTTATTGAGGTTTCTTTTTAGAGTGTTCATCACTGACCAATAAAGATTATGAAACCATCTTCCTATATCTAGATTTTTGCTTTCTTTGTGAAGAGCTAATATCTCTAATTCAAAACTGAACACAGTTGTTTAAAACAACAACCCCCCCAAAGCAGATGGACTTTGCAATTCCAACCAGTGATCAGGTTGGTTTTTAGTTTGGGTTTTTTGACCCAGAGTCCAAAACATCTTAAGGCAAGTTTATAGAAGTTTCAAAAAGGGTGTGTGATGTTCCGTTTCACAATTCTTGGATTTATTTGAACTGAAACAACTCTTTCTTCTTCAGATTCTAATTCTTAAAGCCAGAGGGTAACCCTTCATTGGACCAAAGTTGCACTTTTTTTTTTGGCTTTTGTTTCTTAGAAGAGAGAATGGAGTCATGCCTCATAAAACAGTTGGGCCTTCACATACATTTTAAAGATTTCCACAACCTTTTAATTCTTTCAACCTCAACTATTATAAAAAATGTCAAAAACCTTTGGTGGCAAACAACCAAATTTTGGAAGAAGGATCAGAATGGAATATAAAAGCGCAAAATGTAGACTGACTTGCTCACCTGTCTAAAGTTGTTGGAAGATTTAAATACAAGACTACAATTTTGGCACATACAGGTTCTTTTTAAAAAATGACAAATAAACCCAGCAAATAATTTCCATACAGTAAATAAACACATTCACTGCTGAGATCAACAGTGAGGCACCTAAACACATTTCTGTCAAAGCCAGTGAATTGGCTGTCAATTAGCCATCAAATCATGTTCCAAGTTTGGACTTTGACACACAGTTCTAAACAACTGTGCTACTTCTGCTGTTACAAATCTGGGGATGATCATCAACAACATTGAGAAGTCTCGCAGAGAGTAGCAAATCAGGAAAAAGAGGCACATCTATTTTATCTGCCCTCTGAAAGGTTTCTCCACTCTCAAAATTAAAAAGGGACCACAAGTGTATTGCTTAGATCTGTCTTGAAGATCTGCTTCCTCAGTCAGGACTTCGCAATATGAATGGTTTTGCTTTCATCCTTTCCACATTCAATTTGCATAGCTCTTCCAAGAGTTTTAATTTACTGTTAATCTCTTACATTTTAGCAGAGGTTTTAAACTGTAAACTATGTCAAAACATAATAAAAGTATAGGGGGAGCAGTATATAAATAAATATTCAATATATAAACTCTATTCGGGTAACTCTGAAAAATAAAATAAGAATTCAGATTGCATAGTAATGAATACTTTGCCCTTTAAAATGGTATTAATCACTTGGTGGTTTTTTTCCCCACAAGAGTAAAGACATCCTTTTTTTTTTACAAGAGTAAAGCAATTTCAGTGTCTCTTCCTATGTCTTCATTTCTAGTCCTCTGAACATGTTTAATGCCCTTTGTAATACACTCTTTCAATTCTTTTGAAGGCTTGTGAAATATGACGCCCAGAACCCAGCACACTACCTGAGGTAGAGGTTGACACATTAGTTATGGAAATTTTGCTTTCAACGGAAACAACCTACTTTTCTGTCCTTTGTACTAAATAGAGCGAGTCCATCCAAGTTTCCATTTAAATTTTTTAGGAAGAATGCATAGAACACTATAGTTAATTTAAAGTAAGGATTTATTGCTTTCATGAAGTCAATTTCTCCATCTCACCTCTTTTGTGACTGATTAATTTAATCAATAAAGAAGCTCATATTCCAAATTCTTTGAAAAGTCAACAGTTCATAAAATAGATTTTTAATCATTCCACAGGGGAAGATTCAGTGGCAACTTAATGTGATACATAATTTATAAATGTTCACAGAGAAGACTGACTAATTCTACCCAAATCAAAAGCTGCTTGAAGTTATGCAACAGTATCTTTATCATCCTTCATGCCTCTGGAAAAAGCAAGTCACAATGTGGAATGCAATATAGGAACACTATATTGAATTGATTTTATTGACAATGACATAACTTCTGGATTACCTTTATATACAGATTAAGGCCTCTTTGACACCCTCTGTACCCTGTGATCACTTCTAGTATAATCTACATTATTCTGTCATATATAGAAAACCAACCCAAATATCAATGTTGCTAAGTTTTTTTTTTAAAGCAATACACAAAAGCCTCCTCATACTAAAGGAAATGAGGCTGTACTGGTATATTTACGTTCAATAAATGCTTCAGTTCCTCCTTGGCACTTATCCAGCAAGAGAGACTATTATCTGGTGACAATGCTTTCCACCACTGACACTATCTCTTAAATAATACAAAGAATTGACATGATAAACTGCAATAGCTTCTTTATGTGTCAATCCATAGTACAGAGACACTAATGAGGAGGAATCTTTGGCCAGATATTTCATAATAACAGTCAAGAATTATAATCAATGTTGCACGCACTCAGATGGGTATGAGGATTTCAGAAATATTATTTTGCATGTTGAAAAACTGTGAAGGCCAGATTTCTCTTGGAAAATGTTAACAAAGGTTGCCCTGTTCTCTTTAGAGCAATTGAATGATGGATACACGAGTACTGTAAGGAACTAATGGTAGAAAACCAACTCTAGGAATTTATACATTCACACTCTTCAAGACACTAAATATTTCAGTATACAAGTACTTTTCCAATCCTAAGAAAGATGAAGTCTTAAACATCTGTATTCCATATTGTGTGCCTAGGAACATCAATATAGTTGAAGATAATTATTAGCAACTGCTAATGTAATGTAACTGGCCCACTGTTAATGTAAGCAAAAATAAAAAAACAAACTGAAGGTCTTTGCAGAGATTCATCTGGTCTGTCAATCTGGCCTTTTTCTGGATCAGGAGGCCCTACATTTGTTTCTTGGTGTGACTACTGCAATGTACTCTGCATGAGATTGCCCTTGAAGACTACTTGGAAGCTACAGTAGGTGTACAATGGGGTAATGTATCAGTATACCTCACTGTGCCCATGTGACTCCTCTACCTCAGGAACTGCATTAGTTATCAATTTGATATCTGGGTGTAACTAAAAGGGGCCGAGTATAAACCTTAAAGCTCAAAACCTGAATATCCCAAAGGGAGATTGTCTACTATTGCCCATCTGGCAAGATCTAGCAGCACTGGAACATTCCAAGTCCCACTGCTAAAGTAATGCCTTCCCATGGGACTTTGGAGATGGGCCATCTCTTCCTACACCCTACCTGGGACATTTCCAAGGGCAACACAGTACCCACCATAATGTCCTTTATTAAATGACTGAAGACCTGGCCATTTCAGTAGATGTTGGGAATAAAATGGGTGATCCAACTTCTGATATTGACTTGATTTTGACTGACCAATCATTATAGTATAGAATCTGTATAGAATCTATAGAGTTACAGATTCTGTAACTGTAGCAAAGTTTCCCTTAATACTTTTTTATATTTTCCCTTTTCTGTTGTTTTCAACTGTATTAGTTTAGTATTGTACATCACCTAGAGTTGCTGTGGTGATTGAACTGGTTTCATAAAAAAAGCAAATATAAAGTTCAAATATATACTTAAGTATAAATTTCAGCCAAGATACTGACTTGTTCATGCATGTGACTGAACATATGGTATCCTAACAAAAAGAAAAACCTTTGAAAAATAACTTTCAAAATAACTTGCAGTCACATTTTGATAAGAATAGGCTGCTTCATTTTACACTTTAATTACCTAAGTGACATTCCATCAAATCATTTGCTGCCCATTACCCAGATGTTATATATGAGAAAATTACCTGTTTCATCTCTTGTGGTGTATATAACATGGTTCTAATTATCATTACCCGGTCCAGAAGATCCAGAGGTATCCCATGTGGAGAGATAATATCTTCTGTCCCTCTGAAAAAGTATAAAGGAAAATTTAGGCTTCTATTTAACATCAGCATGCAATTTAACTATTGATCTCCTTCCTGCCAAACAATTATTTTACATAGCCTAAGAAAAAAAATTGGAAAACTTAATTTCTCCATTAGAGGGCACCCCAGTTTCATACGAAACATCTTTCATTTCAGATTATTACTTAAAAACCTTGATTCTATTTGGGGTTGATATGACAGGATGGGATAAGGAATGAGACTAATGCTCAAGTGCAGTAATTTATCTTTCCTTCCTTAAAATGAAGAGGAATTTATTTCTAAAAATGGAATTAACAGATTGTGTTCTTTTTATAAAATGAGATATATACAGTATTCGTAATTGGCTGATACATGGGAAATTTCAGATGGTAATAGTCTCCACTATATGAGGCCAAAATATATTCTGAAAAAGTAGGTGGAATACCCAATTCATAGAATTTACAGGGAAGAAACAAAGCTATATGCCTAATAGAGAGAAAAAAAGGACAAACTATTAACATTTCTGAAATGTCAAATTTATGTTCTGTTGTCATGATAACTGCCGGATTTTTTGTTTGTTTTAGTGTGCAAAAACTATGTGAAAGATCACATAACTTTTAAGAACAAAGACAGGCCAAAAAATTAACTGTAATTAAAATTTTGCTTTAGCTATTGTTAGGGTAACAGCTGCCGCCTTATTCCTAATATTTGCAGTTAACACTGTTATAACAACATTTATATTTTTAAAAACAAAAAATTAGAGAAAGTATATGTACAGCATATAGAACAATGTCAAAGAGAAGGCAGATATGTTCACAGGAAAAGCACCTGTGAAGGATTTTATTCTTTTTTTCCTTTCATTCTCAACCTTTCCTTCTTGATATAATTTAATTACACTACTTATATGTTGCTTTGTGAACATTGTTGTTCTTCTATCATGAACAGAAATTGAACAAAATTAACTAAGCATTCAAGAGAAAAACAGTAAAAAGAAGATACACATTCTTTAATGTCTTTGCTTCATATTCATTACTGTTGCTTTACCTATAGAAAACATGATGAGTTGTGAAAATATTCAAGCAAACCATGGTTATCATCTGAGAGACATTTACAAACTTTGTAATATCACTAATATGGGTCCATATGAATCATGGAATAGGTCAGAATTTACAAGCTCTTGAAGCAATAAAGATATTGCTAAAATCAAGTGCTAACAGAAGACTAGAGTAAATCAAATCACTAATGAACTTAGTAATCAAGGAAGCATAATTGTGTTTGTGAAAGTTAAATCATGACACCCCAAAGACACCAAATAATTTTTGTTGATTTGTATCATATACAATGAATATGCAGAAAAGGCAAATTTAAATATATTAGATGAACCCTCAAAGATAAATTTAAGCAATATCAAAAATGATGGCTAAAAACCAGGTCTAGTATTTAGCTCTTAGCAGTATAGAATACAGTTAAATCCTGAAAAAAAGCAACTCTGATAATGCTAAAATTAGGATTAGCTGTTGTTGTATATACATTAAAAAGTACAATGCCAAGACATGCTATAGTTAAATATGCACTGATATTTCATAACCTGTATGTTGCATAATGCAACCCCCAAACTTATTTCAATGTATAATAATTTGAGAAGCAAAGACAAAAGCTGTCAAGATCAAAACGTTATCTATTTCAGACTATGAAATACAAGCAAGTCAAAAACTGAAAAACGGAAACAGGCGGGTACAAAAGCAGGAGACTAGTCAGATAGTGTCAGTGTTGAAAATGACTAAACAGCATATTGAAAATTCGTCTGGGGAAAGAGCAAGGCAAATAAACAGAGTAAATTTGGATAGCTCTGTGTGTGTGTGTGTGTGTGTGTGTGTGTGTCACAAGAGAGGAGGAAACCCTCCCCCTGCCGATTCTTCAAGAGACCCACTAAATCTTGATCACTGCAACATGAAATCTATCTCCCCTACAGGGAAGGACTAAGCTTGAGGCACCATACCTGATTATGCAGTTTCCCCGGTTGGAGGCAAAGATGACTATCGGAGCAATAGACGATTCCAATGCTCGATGCAAATATGTGAAGCACTCAATATCCAGCATATGAACTTCGTCCACAAAAAGTACGCCGGGGACTAACTCTGCAATGCCTTGATCGATGTATTTATTCACCACCTTGTTGATCTCACCTCGAAGCTTGTCTGAGTGGAAAAGAAACAGCAGACTTCTAGATATCATTTCATCAGTATTCTTTTCCAAGAAATATATAGATCCATAGAAGCGGTCAAGACAATTTCTTTAAAATACAGTTAAATAAATAATGTCAAGCATTTTGTCATAAATACGATGCAATCCAATTAATGGTCGAGTGTTAACTTTTTGACAAAAAAAACAAAACAAAACTCTAATCGTTTTGATGAATCTGGTTTTTTCACTTTCACTATTATAAAAGGTATTCTGTAAGATATTTGTTTGGCTGAAGACTTCTGGCAGCAAAATAAACATCCTAGTAAATTTGCTAACCCACAGATAAGCCATGAGCCGATGTTCTTTGTTACCTGCCAGGATTCTTTCATTTATCTGTACTATTCCCAACAGTTTCATATAGGATGGTGAAAAACTTTAAAACAGGTTAAGTGAATTATCACTGAATGACATTTCCTCAAGCTTCTCATTTTTTAAGTATTACAATTTTGAATAATAATAGAATAGAAATCCTCTGGAGCCTGGAAGAGTGAAAAACAGGCCTTCCCCTCCGAGGCCAAAAACAGCCTGTTTCCTGATCTCCAGTAAGCCCAGAAGGCCCGAAAATCAGTTGGCATGTGCACTGGACCTGAGCTCGCATGCCCACTGGTATGGCTCCATGAGCCACCTGTGGCATGCGTGCCATAAGTTCGCCATGATGGTTATAGGAACCATCAGCAGGCAATAAGCTTGTATTCATTTGAACTGCCTTGGCTTCTGCTTTCTTATGCTTGACAAGCAGCAAAGTTTGGCCCCATCGTACAAGTGGCCGAGGAGGCACAGTGAGTGCAATGAGTGTTAGGGAGGGTATGTTGCTGGCTGGCAAGGGTACCATGAGTGAAGAGATGTTGGGGTGGTGCACAGGTGAGGGAGACCTACTGGTATATCTTGCAACTTCCTGTGCTGACTTTCCCATTGTCTTTATTTATAGGAAGCCAGGTGTTGCAACCATTTTTAGTTTGAACCGTGCCCAGATTGTAAAAATGTGATAGTGGGAGTGCTGGAATGGCGAGAACCTCAAGAACTAAATGCAGGTAATGTTCGGTTAACAACCACATGTTCAGTGTCACTGTACTTTTGAATGGTTACTGAACAAGAGTTTGTTAACTGAGCATTACCTGTATTAAAACATCCTTTACTGATGGCCATTTCAGAAATGCAAAATTCTATAACGTATCAATATTGTGACAAACTACCTTATGCTAGTTTCATTAGAACTGTATTAGATTGTGATTTCTAACAATTACACTTCAATGATTCAATCTCAATTTTAACGATCCCAAGCAATACAGAGCTTCTTTCCTCTATGCACAAAGATTATCTTTTTATTGCCTCTTTTAAAAACTTAATGTGATGCATTAATGTATCACCAAATTAAATGGAATTACTTCAATAAGAAAAAGAAGAAAGAGACTATTTGGAGCACCTGTGATTTCAGTTTTCTTTGGTTTCATTAGTTGTCCCATCATGGAGAGAATGTCTTGTCCACCCTACAGAGAATTGTGAATTAATGTGATTTGTGAATTAATGACACTTTTAAAAATTCTAATAAATGACTGCTTGTACATAAAGATTTATTAAGGATATAAGAATGTTGAACTAAAAATCAAGTTTTCAAGTTCTTTATATCAACCAATTTCTAGTAACTCGTAATTATTTTAGAACTGATAGTTTATATGAAAAGCCACCTCTGTAATTGTGTTCAGAATGTAATGGGACTAATTTGTTTTGGAACATATAGCATCCAAATATAATTGAAATTTAACCAGTGTTACTAGGACATTTTATGGTCCTTTTAATTCTATTTGTATAATTTTTTATTATTTATTTATTTATTTATTATTTATTTGTTTAATTTCTATACCGCCCCTCTCCACACGGACTCGGGGCGGTGTACAGCCAAG
>JANHFP010000493.1:55415-65692 GCA_032468135.1 Calamaria suluensis | reverse complement strand
AGTAGAGTAGAGTAGAGTAGAATAGAATAGAATAGAATAGAATAGAATAGAATAGAATTCTTTATTGGCCAAGTGTGATTGGACAAACAAGGTCTTGGTGCATGTGCTCTCAGTATACATGAAAGAAAAGTTACATTCATCAAGAATCATAAAGTACAACACTTAATGATAGTCATAGGGAACAAATACGCAATTTAATAATAATCTAAATAAGTTTAGAATGTAGGTTAAGTTTTGCAAGTATGTATAACAGTAGTGTCCAAACTTGGCAACTTTAAGACTTGTGGACTTCCAGAATTTCTCAGCCAGCTTTGAAGTCCACAAGTCTTAAAGTTCCCAAGTTTTGACATCCCTGATGTATAAGAACTACCACTGTATAATGAAAAGAAGGTTAATGCTGAATTTAAAATGGGTCTCTTTCACTCCCAAGTATGTATACATTGAACAAAAACTATAGAGACAAGACTCCTAGGGCCGTCAGCTTCAGCTGAAACTCTTTAAAAAGATTTCCCCTCTTTCTGATAAATGTGTCCATATGTCACTTGTGTGTACACAAACACAAAGCCACCCAAAGGCAGGGCTATGCCTCCCTCACAAAAAACAACATTTGTAAAATAGTTTTTTATTAAAATTAGTTGAAAGCAGAATAAGAAATCCCTTTTACAAAATGAATTCCCACCTGCATAACATGTCTATATTCATCCAGATAAGCACTAAGTTCCTACTTTCCAGAAGAAACAAGAAAGAAAAGAAAAGGATAACAATGGAGCAAAAGCACTAGAAAAGGAGAAAAGGTGAAATGGCAGAAAAAGAGAAATAAGCTCTACATTAGCAATAGGAAAAGGGTTAAATTCACCACGAAAATAGAGACTCTTTCTCCAAATCAATAGCTTACCCTCAATCTAACCTTCAAAGGCATTTGTTCTTTTCCATAGCTAAGTTTGCAACCTTTTCACTTCTTGCTCATTTCTTTAATTTTCTTCTTCGGTTATCAGTGAATGTGAGATATCCCCATCAGTTCACATAATTAGATGGGGTGGAAAGTCTTTTTCACATGGGAGATGGCAATATGAAATATTGCTGTGACAAATAAAGTGAGTCTAAATGTTTTATTTTATTTAAATAAAATGATATTGACTGCCTATCTCACATAGTATATGACTGCCTATCTCACATAGCGTCATGCCTCTGTCTGCATCCGACTCGGAGGATGAGGAGGAACAGCTGGCAGAGAGCAATGCGAGGGAAGCTGGATCGGCGGGCAGGGACGGGGAAGAGCAGGCCCAAGCTGGACCAAGTGGGCTAGGGGCAGAACAAGGGAGGAGGAGTTCAGAGGATGAACAGGGATCAGCTCCCCCACCTGATTTGAGGCAGAGACGCAGGGACAAGAGAGCTTTGGAAAAAGGTCTACTCAGGAAGAAGTAAGGAATGGGACACAGCTGAGCTGGAGGCTCTAAAACTAGCCAGTTTTGTAGAACTAATCACTGGAGTCAAAGGATGATTTTTGGTGTAGCTGCTTGTTAACACTTTGCCTCTAAGATTCTGGATTTCTATTGTGAGATATCTCATCAAGCTTGGACAGCGTTATCACTTCCTACTTGTGAGTAATTTGTACTGCAGCCGGACTCTGTGCCTAATCTTGGCATATTTTTGTTTTGCTTCTGAGGAAAAGTCAGCATTGCCAGACAATTATTTTAATGAGCATTTGGGTTTGGAACTAAAGATTGTTTTCCTTTGATGTATTGTCTTTCTGTTTCTGCATCAAGCTGGGTCATCACACATAGTGATCGTAGGCGGCTCACAGAAACCAATAAAAACAAAACAAGCTTTCCCATCAAATGCCAGACCAACCAAATTATTGACCTCCTGACTTGACTGTCTCCCTAGCCTAATGTTTGGGAAAGACCCAGGTCTTTAAGGCCTTCCATGGCAGGGGTGCAGGGATATATTGCTACTTTCCCCCTTTGCTAAAATGGGTGTGCGTAGCCAGTGTGTGATGCATCCAACCTGCGGGCCACAAGTTTGACACCCCTGTTCTATAGGCTAAAATGGCAGGGACCCACTTGAATCTCAGATGGGAAGCTATTGCAAAGGGCTGGGCTGGCTACAGTGCCTTTGAGGTCCCTTCAGACAATATTTAAGGAACACTGCAGCCATCCTATCTGACAATGAGATGGGCAGATATCCTTTGGAAGAGTCAGCCCTGTAGATAATCGATCCCTGTGCCATGTAGAGTCTTAAAAGATGATAATCAGAATAGTGGAATAACAGAGTTGGAAGGGACCTTGGAGGTCTTCCAGTCCAACTCTCTGCTCAAGCAGGAAACTCTATATCATTTCAGTAAATGGTTGACTAAACTTTTCTTTAAAATCTCCAGTGTTGGAGCACCTACAAGTTCTGGAGGCAGGTTGCACCATTGTACCATAACTGTTCTAAATGTCAGGAAATTTCTCCTTAGTTTAAAGTTGGTTCTCTCCTTGATTTGTTCCTAACAATTGTTTCTTGTGGTACCTTCAGGATATTAAGTTGACCCCCTCTTCTCTAAGGCAGCCCTTTAGATATTGGAACATTTCTATCATGTCACCTCTGTAAATTGTTCCCAGAAAACAAATGGGAACCAATGCAGCACATACAAAAGTCCTGTAATTGGTGTCAACTATGTAGGCCACCCAAATTGTGCACATCACTGCATTCTGGACTGGTTGCAACTTCCAGAAGGTCTTGAAGGGCAATCCCATGTAGAATGCTTTGGATAATCCAATCAGGATATTTAGTCTTTGGTTGTGATGAGCAGTCATGTTCTGAATATAATCACTCAGCCAGGTTTCATGAACAAAAATAAACTAAAACCATGCAGTCTAGCCATATAGGTCATATAGGCATACAGGCAAGTGATATAGAAAGAAGAATTCATATTTAAGCTTGGGAAGTGTGAAATTCTGCTTCTAAAAAAGCTGTTCATCCTTGAATTGGCTTTTGCATTTTTATCTCCAAGACTACGTTAAAACAATCAGTAATGGAGTTCACAAAACTGAACTGACTTAAATAGGGTGTAATTTAATTTAATGAATTAAGTACATTTTAAATAAGTAAATTTAAGTAATTTAATAGGGTGAGATGATTTAAACAGGGTATGGACATTTGTAGATTCTGGAAATGTGTTTCAATATTGCTTTCTTTTATAAAATTGTTTAATAGAAGATTATTTTTTATAATTTCTGTGAACTAATTAGGGCTTCCTCAAGAGGAAATGTGTAATAATAATAGCAAAATGATACTATGAAATTTTTGTAGATCAAAATGATATCATCTGTCAAGAAAGATGCACAGATTTTGTTGTGCCCCTAATTTTGTGTTAAAAGATTGTTCAGAGCAAAAAATATTTTGAAAAGAAGCCATCCAAAAGATACTACTAGTAATATTATAATGGGAATATATATCAGGTTAGGTATATATCAGCATTAAAAAGTATCACTGGAGTAATATATAATTGAAGAAATATATTTTCATAAATAACGATGTATTTCATATATATTTCATATATGTGTGGGTGTGTGTAAATATTAGAGACATTACTTTATAGTGTACATTAGGGAAAGTTCTATCAGCCCTTGAAAAAAGGCCAGGGCTGAAAACAGATCCCGCAAGAATGACAAGAACTCTATTGATAGAGTGATGGCTAACCTTTTTGCCATTGAGTGCCAAAAGCAGGAGAAATGCGGTTGGGGGGGGGGTGTCGCCTGCGTGCCCACACCATAATTCTATGCACTCCACCAATTACTTTATCCCCGTGCTCACGTGCCCATCAATATGGCTCCCTGTGTCACCTGTGGCACGCGTGCCATAGGTTCGCCATCATGGATATAGACTGTAAAACAAAAACCTTGGAAGCCTGATCTGTTTTTTTTTCTTCTTCTTGCTTCTCTCTTACACATAAGTGAAGAGAGCTATTGTCCTATGACCACTTTTGAGACTGGAACCTTGGTCTTTGAGAGAAGGGATCATTAAGCAAGATGCTCATGTGACTGCTTTACTCAACAATTGCAGCCCAGCACTCCCAGTTCTGATAATTAACCTCCTGGGTGGTTAAGCAGATGGAGTGAAAGGGTTGCTTTTCAGGAAGACATCTCATTTCCACCTATCAGGCAACCTGCCAGGATGAAATTTCAGCTCTACAGAGACCAAAAGAGAGAGATTCCAAGTTCTATGCATGCTTGAATTTTGGCAACTGAAGTCTGCATTTATGGAACTTTGAGTTCTTCTCTCTCAGAATATGTGGAAAGCTCTAGAAAAAAATTAAGCTCTGTGCTGTCAAGATCCAAGAAGGCACAGATTGGCAGGGAGCATTTACAGCTAATTACCTGAGATGAGAGGGAGTCTTCTCGGCAGGCAGCAGCTGCTTGCAACCTTCCCTGATGACTTCTCCTTTGACTTTTTGGGGAGGCCATCAGGAAATATTGTAAATTGTGATCACATGATTGTGAGGCATTTGGCAACTGGTTCTGACGGGTTCTGGAGAACCGTTAGTGGAAATTTTGAGTGGTTCAGAGAACCGTTAGTGGAAATTTTGTGTAGTTCAGAGACCCGGCAAATACCACCTCTGGCTGGCCCCAGGGTGGGGTGGGAATGGAGATTTTGCAATATCCTTCCCTCAGGAGTGGGGAGGGAGTGGTGATTTTGCAGTATCCTTCCCCTGGAGTGGAGTGGGAATGGAGATTTTGCAGTATCCTTCCCCTGCCACACCCACCAAGCCACACCATGCCCTCCAAGCCACACCCACAGAACTGGTAGTAAAAAAAATTGGATTTCACCACTGTCCCAAGCCAAGATCTCAGATGATTGGGGGAGGAGGGCCATGACATTTAAGATGGTCAGAAGTTCTTTACAGGCTTAAAAATGCCCTTTCCACGTCCACCATATTTTTGATCAGTCATTAAGTAACTGGTCACAAACTCTGTGCTACAACTTTAGACAAAATTACCTTCAGTAACAAAGATTTCCAGTTTTTATTTTTAATTTGCAGTCAATATAACAATGAAATAATTTGACAGTAATTATAATATGGTGACTGGATTCATATATCACAGTAATCCATAATTTTATTTTATTTGCTTTGGCTTAAGGGTATTTATTTTATGAGTTAAAAAGGTGGTTTATTCGGTAAGACTACAAATCATGGCTTGGATTGGTACAGGTCTCTGTGTTGCTGCCACTTGTTGCTTTTCTTTTAGTTTTTTTTTAGTTTAACTTGATTCATCTTAAAAGTTCTGAAAACTGGTACCTAGGCTGTGTTCCTGGATTAGCTTGACGTAGTAGTAGTATTCTGAAACTGCTCTTCAGTTGTTTCAAGCCGTTTCAGTGATGATCCTGATCTGAAGTGCTCCTCATGACTAAAAGGAATGGCCTTCAAATTAAGATTCCAAGACTAATGCTTCAGCCATTATCTATTATTTTGAACATTAAAAGTCAGCAGATGGAGCCAAAGACTTATAGAAAAATTACTAGAACTGAATGAATGTTAAATTACAAAGTGATTTCCTGTTTCTGTAGTGCCAGAGCAACAAATTCTTAAGACAAGAAAAATGAACATATACAGAATGCCCCTTAGCCATTTTATATACAAAGATAGTAGGAATTTGGAAAGGAATAAAACTGTTGCTTAAGTTACTTTTTTCTGTTTTGGTCAAAAGGCATATACATTATTACGAAAGTTAAATTATAAAAGCCTTCAAAATACCTAATACTATTTTGTAGCAGCTATTTTGAGGATCCTGGCAGTTGTTGTTATGTGATCAGTTCAAACTGGGAAGTAGAATTTTTTTATTCTTATTTTGAGTTCTGATAATAGAGTACAGAAACCTTTTAAGACCTGAAAATGCTTTTTTTCCTTCCTTTTTTTTCCAAGGGAAAAGAGCACCTAGGAATCAGAGGAGCATTTATTTCTTCATTCAAGGTTAAATTATGAAAATTGTAGTGTACTACTAAGTTAATGAATGTGGATAGCTTAACTGGTGCAACTGATGCTCTGTTCTTGGTGTTTTAACAACATATGTGCAAGGTTAACTGGTTAATTTGCTTGTTTCCACCAATATTCTTTCATTTCCAACATTCTTTTAGTTCGTAAATAAGAACAATCAAAATACAAAAGACATTGGTTTGATAGGTCTGTGCATTAAGTTTTTGCACTTTTCTAGGATAAATATATATTTCAATATTTTATGAACAGAAGAATAACAAGCACAGTTCAGTATAATTTAAGAAAGGAAAATTGAGGCTTATTATAACCTTTTAAAACTCAGAGAGGACTTTGTTAACACTCTCTTCAAGGAATTGAAGCATATAATCACTTTTTAAAGCATGTGTGTGAATTTTTCACATTTAAGTCTGTTATTTCCTGACTTATAGTCAGATATCCTTTATCTACAAATCCTGTTCTTATATACAAAGAAACAATTGAATTTACACTGTCTGATGCAAACATAACTTGCTGTATAGAAGCCATTTTACTATATTGTAAGAAATGTATTTGGATGAGAACACCTGGATTTATCTTAAGATATTTCCCGTTCAGTTGGCCGCCCATTATGAAAGTACACATTTTGTGACCAAATGTGTACTTTCTGCTGTTTTTTATATGATTACATTATTCTGTGGTGCAGTCCTACAGTGTGGCTTTGCATCATATGGAATTGTGTGTTTACTTATCTCTAATGCTGATCTTAGAAGTAAAAATATGTTTCCCTTTGTAGCTTTTGTGTGATATAAGTACAAATATTTCTTTGCAGATTTTGTGGCAATGTGTCCTATTTAGCTCCTGCAAATAATGAATTCCATTTCCCCTTCGATTGTATTAACTGTTTGGAGTATATTTTGAGATTCAGGTTTTCACAAAAAGATTCTCATATGTCCCATTTTAATTCTTTCCATAATAAAGACACGCTAGTTGCATGTGTTGGAATATGTTGCAGCCTCATACTCATTCGGAATTTCAAATTGTTGGATTGTAATGCTTTTAACATATGAACAAAGCTGTCTTACATTGATTTATTTGGTTTATTTATCTCTCCCATTATTATGTAGCTCGCATGGCTCTTTCAAATTTTAAATGGAACTTTTCTCTCTCTGCCAAAGTAACTTTGACAATTAATAAATAAGAGCAAGTCAGAATAAAAAATAAACATAATCAGTTTGTTTTATTTTTGTTTAGAAAAGTGTATTGTTTAGATTTTTCATCTGTTTTTGCTAATCTGCAGTTGTAAGATGTTTCTCCACAAGAAATGTGCACTGACAGACCATACTGATGTTGTGAGTGTAACTGTAATTTTTAAAGTCTATTAAATCATTGTACAAATCATGATGCACCATGTGTGGCCTAGATCTCTCAACTCTGAAAATACAATTTCTTCACTATGTGAGTTAAATTAATTGATGCTAATATATCTCATTTTGGGGATTACTTTTGTGCCTGTTTTGAAGTAATTGTTTGCAAATGAGGAAAAAGATCAGTACTACAATCCTTTCTTTTCACCTTTCCTAGTTTCTAGTTTTATTCATTCTAAAATGCTCTTCTGCCATTGCAGAGAGGATATGTGTTTTAAACGGAAATATTTGAAATAAATATTTCTGAAACAAATTGGCATAGATTAATAAAGCATTGCTTAATCCTTAATCTTAATTCCTAGTGTGTTTTTTAAAAAATGTATTTTCATTGTTATTTCTCTGGTTTCCTTTCATCTTTCTTACCCTATTAATTCCCCTTGCTTTGCATAAAAAGTAACAGTAGGAAGGAATAGTTCTGTAATTGTTGTTCTAGAAGGAACACTTCAGATGTGAACTGGGATGAAGAACTTGAGGTTCCAGACGTATGTGTAGTCTCTGTATAAACTTGTTGCAGCCTATGAAATTTTCATTGACTGATTCTGAGGTGAAAAATAAGGAAACTATGAAATAAGATCTAAAATAAGCATTTTTAATTCAGGAATTAAAAAAAGTGAAAATCCCTAATATCCAGCCCATTCATTTAATGCTTTCAGCTTTTTAAAATAAATATAGTTCACCAAATAATTGCCCACACATGTTTTAGTTCATTCTTACTTCCCTTTTTTCCATGTTTTGTTTCAGTTACATGAATTCAGTTACAATGTTATTTTCAAAACAAGTTGAAACAAAACAGTTTCAAAACAAGTTAACTTCAAAAAAAGTTGCTTCTTTTTGGATGGGATAAATGGAATAAATATGATCAATCAATAAACCATAATTATAAATCTGACTTGTTAAATTAACCAGAGTTCATTATAAATCTATTTATGGTTTGGATGAAATGACAAAGAATGATTGAACTCGGATTTGTCAAGTCCTTCAGAGGTGGGTGGCACATGAATGAACAACCGGTTTGCCCCAGCACAGAAAATGGGAGTGCATGCACTTACACGCATGCACGTAGCTTAAAAAAATGCAGCTAAATAAGATGGCATAGCGTTGGGGCAGGTCACAACTACCGGTTTCCCCAAACCGGTCTGAGCCAGCTGAATCCCACCCCTGAAGTCCTTCCATCCACATGGGAGGCAGGGAGGAGTGTGCAAGAGAATGTAATCCTGAGTGTTTTTCTAAATTTAACATGGGTAGAATAATACCTGTTGCTTCTTCTCTCCACCTTGTTAACTATTTAAATTCTAATATAATTCCCTTACATTTTAAATGCTGTTTTCCAACTTTTTTTGTTATCCATGGTTTTATGTTGTGATGCATTTTTATTAGCCAGGGAACCTTAGTGAAACAGGCAAGGTAGACATGTAATGATGAAAAAATATGGGTCCTTAACGTTTTTAGATCTTTGAGAGAGGTTTTTTGTTTTTTTTTAAAGTATGCTTTTAAGGTCAGTAAAGCTCTGCTCTACCTGTTTTACTTGCTTTTTCTTTTCACAATAAACATTTTTTACATTTTACTATTTATTTTTTGTTTTGGATGGATATTAGATGATACAAAATAATAAGTAGACCTTGCCCATGGCTTACCAATATTGGACTTAACACAGGCAACTGAGTATTCTCCAGAGGTTTTGTGATACACATGTTCCCTTGGTTTTGGGTCGGCTGGTAGAAGTTGGAGTGAAAACATTTAGAATATATATGAATTTCACCATTTCCTCTCTAATTACAAGTCCATTGTAATAGAGTAGACTATTCTATACTACTCTATAAGTATTTTTTCTATAAGTATTTTTTTCTCTGTTCTTAGAGAATAGCCTAAACCTGAATGTTTTTGTTAACGTTGCATTTGATAATTAGATTATTTTCACATGTGTAGCACTAACAAAATACATTTGCGTAAGCATCCTTAAATACAGGTTCTCATGTTGTTCAACATGCAGGCTAAGTCTAAGACCTCCCTGGATCTTTGGATTCATGGACAAATTATTTTTTCCTATGGTTGGCAAATATTATAACTTGACTAAGATACAGATTTTTACCAAGGTTTCCAAAATGTAAATAGAAAAATGTGGTATTTTCTCAGGATAATGTAAGAGGTTAGGCATATGGATGATATATTAAAACATAATAATTTTAGGGTCCTTTTTTAAAAAAGACCAGCTATTATAACAAGTCTACTTTTGTGCTTTATAGAAGGCTGATGTAAACAAAAGGATATTTAAAAACTAAGCAATATGACAATCTAATTTTAACTACTGTTATCAATAAGTGGAGAACCTTTGTTTACATCTGTTAATCAGATTGCAGGGGTTCGATCAAGCTGAGTCAATGATTCAGTTTTTATTGCATGTGGGAGCTGCTTAATTTTTGATATGGGGTTATATTCAACTTTATCCATTCATAAGTAATATAGAACTGATAATTTTGGCAAAACATTTTCCTTCTTCATTTAATTTCCTGAATGCCTTCTGTATCTTTTCTGAAGATTGACAAATCCTCTTGTATAGATTTGGAGAAGTGACATTGTTGGCTGGAACCCATAGTATTTAGGATTTAAATTAGAGAAGGATTACTCACTGAGCTGTTGGGGTTTCCCACCAATTTATTTATTTATTTTATTTTATTATTTTATTTGTCGATTACATATTAGGTAATATATATATAAGTATATGCATGAATTGGATATAAAATGAATACAAATAAAGAGAACATTATGACAGGAACGGTAGGCACACTGGTGCTCTTATGTACGCCCCTTGCAGACCTCTTCGGAATGGGGTGAGGTCAACAGTAGACAGTCTTAGGTTAAAGATTTGGGGGTTTGGGGAAGAAAACACAAAGTCAGGT
>JANHFP010000493.1:37923-55315 GCA_032468135.1 Calamaria suluensis | reverse complement strand
CCTCCTCTTTCTCTCTCTCCCTTTCCCACTCTATCATTCTCTTTCTCTGTCTCTCCTCCTCCCTTTCTCTCTCAGAGGGCACGGTCAGCACCAGCACCACCCTCTGTTGTGGCAGGTTGCAGGGGACAAGAAGGTCTCCAAAGCTAAGGGTTTTAAAACAAATCTGTGAGAAGTAAAAAAAAAAAGTTTTTTAAAGACCAAGCAACAGATGAAGATTCGCTCCCACCCTGGAATACGGAGAGAATCTCCATCTCCCAACCCTCCATTCTCAGGTCAGGCAACAAGTGACTAGGAGGGCGAGTGGCTGGGACAGCCAGTGGTGGGATCACTCTCTCTCTCTCTCTCTCTCTCTCACACACACACACACACACACACATGCACACAACCTGTGTGCTTCTTTCAAATGGAAAGACTCCTGGAGCAAGTGCGTGCTTTCTGTGTGTGTGTGTGTGTGTGTGTGTGTGAAAGAGATGGAGGGAGGGAGCGATCTGAAGCCAAGGCGCCAAACCTCTGGCAGCAACGGGGCCAGCTTCTTAGTTTAGATGGGTCTGCTCTGCTGCTCCCACCATCCACCTTCCCCCCCACTGGCTGGAGATGTGCGTCTGCCCTCCCAAAGCAAATGAAAGAACCCCATTGCAAAGTGGCTCCTCCTGCAGCCAAATGCCCAGCGCTGGAGCCAAGGCTCCACGCCACCATTCAGCACCGTTGACTCTGCTCAGGCAGCGGTGGGGTCCATGGGAATAATTCCTGCCCTGCTCTGTCATTCTCAGGGGCATGCTGAATGTTGGTGTGGGGGCTTCAGCTCTAGCGCTGAGCTGGCTGCTCTGTCCCCACTGGCAGCTGGGCGATGCTGTGCCACATGGCTCTTTGCCTGTGCCCAGCCTGGTAAGGAAGCATATGCCTCGTCTCTGACCTCAGGAAAGCAAGGGAACCACTGCGCCCACCATCTGCCAGGGTGCCTCTGACGCATGCGGTTTGCTCCGCCCAGGGGCTTTTTTGTAGCCATGTAACAGGGAGGGGGTGAGGAAAGAGGAGAAGGGAGGAGGGGAGGAAGAAGAAGAGCAGGAGGCAGTGGGGAAAACCAGCGAGTAACCCCTCCCAAAATTGCAAACCAAGTGAAGCGCAGAGGAAAAGCTTAGCCAGCTCCAGCATTCCTCTGCCATTTCCTTGCCTCTTAGCACCCCCCTGCTACCTCCTAGCACCCCCTACTGCTCCCCTTGTCTTCTAGCACCCCACCGCCCCCCAGGGGGCAGTACCACCCACTTTGGGAACCACTGATTTAAAACTACTTGTAACATAGTTCCTATTTCAAGTAAGCTAGGCTAAATCTTGACCAGGTAAATGAGGAAATAATGCAATAAAAGAACTTTATCCTCCAAAGCTTCAAGTTGCTGGTAAATGAGATTTCTTTAAAATGCAGATCAGTTGAACTAGATTAATGATTTTTAGCTGCTGTCAACATCACAACAAAATACAAATACAATTGTTCACTGGTCTTACCCTCATGCTTCCATCTGCTTCTTTGTTATTTACTTTCCCTGATTTACTATGCAGATCTAAATAAGGCACATCAAGAAGGGTTTACAACACAATAGCTTCTTAAGCTTTACATCAAGTATTTGAAACTGAAGCCCTGAAAGGGCTGTCATAAAAGACATATCTCTAATAAACTTCCATGAAATTTTGGTATTTAATACTGCTGTGAAAAGAAAAGGCCATGAAAGAAAATGTTTGCATATCTTGATGATATTAACACCTATCAGAATTTATAACCAATAAAATTATATCTAAGTAATTTAACAGTTAAATTTCCAACTGTGAGTAAATAATGTTCTGTCATAATGTCAATAGATCAATAATGTTAAAACAGTTAAGAACAACAGTTATGAAGAATAACACACACACACACCACACACAAAATTATAATGAATTAGCATTGTAGTAACACTATTTAACTTACCATAACAAAATAAGTCTAAATGCTATTCTATTGCTATAAATTAACATGCACCACAAATAGATATAGTATAAGAAGTAAACATGACTTACTTCAGTATGCCATCTACTTTCTCCATACATTATAGAAAAGGTAATTTCAAGGATTTGCAACACAAATCCAGTAAATTGTCAAAGAATAAAAGCCGAGCTGTGCTTTGACCATTTTTTTACTTAAATATTGAAGTTTATAAACAAATCACACTTTCACTACCACTCCTTTCCTTAAAAAATCATTTCAATCATTTATGTGCTTCTATAATCCCACAAGCAAGTTCTGTTCTACAGATCAATCAGCTCCAAACCAAAGTAGACATGTTACAGTTCTTGTGCCTGGGAATCATGCTAGAGGCTCCCCAGATGATGAAAACCTAAGTATGCTGTGTATGGCTGCCCCACATGGCATTCATTAGCTTCTGGGCATGTCAAATGTCACAACTATCCTACAGTCAATGACAGCAAACACCTTCCCTTTTTGTTTTGCTCCCAAACACATACTTGACTTTCTAGCCTTCTTCCAGATTACAGGCACTCTTCCAGAAACAAAGTCCCAGCAAACAAGCAGATAAATCCCATGGCTATATGGTACAGAAATCATAGTTCTTAAAAAAATAAACTTTTCATTAGATCAATGATACACACTTCTTACCATCACAAGAGACCACTACTTTAAATAAATGACATATCAACATAATCAACTTAAGTAAAATCTGGTGTTGCACTAAATTTCACTAAACGTGACCTAAAGGATACAAAATAATTGATAAGCAACAGCTCTCTCTTAGGTATTATTGCTGTGATTACTTTGATTACAAAGAACAAACTAAATTTAAAAGTGGTCACCCTTTGCATAATTTAGTTTATTCATTTTATTTTTATTTATTTAATTTGTCAACAAGGAAACAAGTAACAGTATAAACATAGACATTTGCACAAAAATTGGCACAATTAAAGATATAAATAGACAAAACATAGCCATAAGCACATGGGATGATTACAATTAGTTGGGAACAGTAGGACAGGGATGGTAGGCACGCAGGTGCACTTATGCACACCCCCTGATGCCAACTGATCCTAAATGTCAATAATTCAGGCCATAGAAAATTGTTTTGTCAAGGAATTTCTGTATCTAGCCACAAAAATAGATTTTGTGCAGATGCTGAAAAATTCCCACTTCCTTTAACTATTTCACAAATACTATACAGCATCTCATGCTTATTTACACCCATAACCATAAATGGAACAACACCATTGGTTAATTTCACTAGGTTTAAGCATGTCAAAATGGTTTTTAATTTTTTTCTTTTATTTATTTTTTTATTTCTATAGCTACCATATCAAGAACTGACAGTATTATTATTTAGGTCACATGCAATTTTATGTATATAATCATTTGCTTCCCCTTTTGGTGAATTTACTTGCTGTCTTTCCAAAATAACCATTTTAGACATTCAAACTGGGAATTATGGGCTACTTCTTATCTAACAGTAAAGTACATATTTAATTATTTCAAGCTTTAACAATTCTTCTTTTGGGATCAGACTTCCATATGGATTCCATATCAGACAGTTAAATTACTATTTCAATTTCCTCTAAATGGTTCCAGCGACTTTCTCACCTACTCACTAGCAGAACTAACCATTATTTGAATCACAGTTATTTATAGAACTTGCATTAGTTCAGTAGGCACATATTTCTATTTTGAAAGGAAACGGATGACTGCTATTAGTGTCCGGTATTCCTCAATCACAAGCAGGCTTTTACCTACTCAAGAAACAATAACATGAAAACTTCAACCAGAAAAGGAGTAAAAGGCCCAACTGAAACAATGGCAATTTAAAAATCATCAGTCAATTCAGCTACATTTTCTATATACATGGACATAGAATTTCTAACTCCAATATCTGTCTCTTTGACAGGCAATATGCCTCTTTTAGTAGAAGACATTTAGATAAATATAACATATGTCAAAAGCTGCAAGAGATTTAAGGAAAGTATGTACAATTTGGTTAGATGTGCTAAATATGCTCAGTGTGTTATGAGTCTCCAGAACATAACACTTTTTCTTTAGAAAAGGTGAAATAGATGAAGATTCTTAATTTTCTTATATCTTTTAAGTGCCTTTCACACTTATGCATACCTACTTTCAGGGCAAAAGGCAAATTAAATAAAGACTAGGCAGTGTGATGTCAACAGGCTCTATCTTGAAGCCCAAAATAATCCCTTTCATTCTCCCTGACCCCCAGCTTCGTTTATTAAATGATCCTTTAAATTTTCAATAAAATATGGAAAGCTGGCATGATCCTAAACAGAACCAGTCTTTATTCACAAAAATATTCTCAGCTGTAAATGGACCTATCCAAGTATTCCACAACCATAACAGGTGAATATGTAATACAGTGGACCTATGGTGGAATTATTAGCCTTTATTCCAAATGGCACTGATTCTCTGGCACACATCTGGTATTCTAAATCTGTTTAATTTATAACTGGAAAGTATCCTGTCTGCTGCTTGAAACTATTAAAACTGCATATGATTAGATCAAAGTCTGGTGTGTAAGAGAAATCAGATCAGTCTGCATCTTTAATGTACTGATTCACCACATGTCCTTTGTTTTGAGGATGTAATGTTGGCTTATTTTCAAGAAGATTCTAAATTAGAGAGCCTAGCTTTCAAAGTATACTAAGAGGATTTTAAAGGTATAAACTAGACTTTGCTTGCACTTATGGCATACTGTTCAAAATGTGCCTTAAATGACTTGAACTTACCATTAGCTAGGAAACACTACCTGTGTCATTGATATGACTAAACCAAGAACCTGGTTTCCTTGGCTTGTCCTCTATCAGTAACAAACATGATATTAAAACCTTAATAGAGTATGAGGGATGGTGAAAGTATAATTTCTAGGGCCAATCCATTTGTTTATTTGATGAAAGATAATGATTTGGAATGTACGGGAAGTCAATGATAAACTGTGTGAATTAATTAACTGAAATAAACAGGAAAGGTATTTAAATTGTGTGCCTGTACAATTAAGAGAAAGGAAGACAGATTAGATCTTAATGAACATGCTGGTCTTTGGGTTAAGAGCTAATGAATTAGAGTCCTGGATATATACATTTAATTATGAATGAAAGGATTAAATTATATGACAAAAGGTATGATCTAGAGATTGTTCTGCATATACCTGATAGCAGATATCTATAAGTGGGTGGTAACTGCATGTTATGGCTCCAGTAAATTGTGATAAAAGATAAAGATAGATTTCAGGGGAATAGAGAGACAGATTGTTTTTTGGTAATCTCTTGTGAAAAAGTATAACAGAAGAAAAGCTATGAAAGAAAGTAGAATGACTATAAAAAGAGAAACTTTAAAACCTATATGGAAAAATATATTTTAACACAATGAACGAAAAATGAATACTGTATATTATAACAAAACAGGCAGCGAAAAGACAGTGTTATTTTAATGGAAGTAAAAAATTGTTTTGAAACAAAGAGTCTCCACCAGAGTGAATGGAATTAAAAAAAGTAATGGAGTGATTTGTGATAAAACCAAAGTGAGGGTGTCTTGGAAAGAGTACAACAGATATGTGTATGGGAATGATAATAATTTGTCAAAAAGTAGTGTTGCAATAAATGGCATAAACTTTAGTCTCCAAGAAGAAACTTGAAAAGGCTCAAGTACTGTAAGCAGAAGAATATGAAAAACTGGAAATGATTTGCGGATGGAGAGGCAGTGTGACTTTCACTTCTTGAACAAACAGTACACTTATGTTGTTGGAAGAATGTATTTATGGTTCCCCTGAGCAAAGGAGAACATGGGGGATTGGTTTGTTAAGAATACTAGCAAGTGTCTGGCAACATTCTGCTTGAAAAGGTTGAAGAAATTACAATGAATTATTATGTTTTGCACAATATAGAGCTGAGGTCCGGTCGACAAATGGGCTATGAATGATATATCATAAAGCATGCACAAGAATAAATTGGATGCTTTGTAAATAGTTGCCACTGAGCAGGAAGTAAGACAAAGGTGTTGGATGCTCCCTTGGCTGTTTAAGGCATCTATGGATAATGTTATAAGGAATACTTCAGGCAACATCCTGAATTATGGCTTTGGATAACTCCTGAGTTAAGTGGTAACTGTCTTTTCTTTGGAATGCCTTATTGCTTAACTTTTAAGGAAACAAGCAAACGGATGATAGAACAAATCAACCTAGAGTTCTTGCTGAAGGCACAGATTTTGTGACACATTTGTGAAAGTCCAGTTCCCTTGAAAAGTCCATTTGCAGAGAAAGGTGGCAAGAAAAGAAGAAAACGATTCTCAACAGTAAAATGAAGAGTTTCAATGACAATGGTGGTGGGCATGTCATTTGGGGGCCTAAAGGACCAGGCTGGAGAAATTCTACCTATGTGGTTGCTAAGAGTCAACACCAACTTGATGACACATAATTAATCATGTCTATTGCCTTTTCCCATTGGCTTTAGTTACTTGCTTACAAACGTACAAATGATCCTTTAAAATTAAGTGGCTGCCTTGCTAATCCATTCAATGCATTTTACCTTGCCTACTAATTCTCAAATTTCTACAATAATTAAAATAAATCAAAATCTTTTGTACTTGTTTACATATTCCCATAGATGTTGTCTTCCTTCCTTCCCATTAGTATAAAGCAATTTGTTGGAATTTAATTTTGTGAATAGGAAAGAATGCAAATTCTATGTGAAGTCTCCTTTAAATTATCTGAATGGTAGAAAAATCAAAATGATATACACAATTAATTTGGAAGACCTTATTGCTTAATTGGTAAATTGAAAAATTATCCTGCCTGAGGAACTGGAAATTGGTGACTTTTATTTGATTTAAGGTAGGTCTGAAACTAGGAAAACAGAGGAAAAGAAATATGCTCCATAACTCGAGGAAGAGCATCTTACTGGGTAGCTAATAAAACAGCTTTGGCTCAATTTAGGCAGCACTTAAAAGACCAGGAAAACCGAACTGAGTTACCCACAACTTCAAAAGCTCTCTTCTAATAGTTGTATTAGAATGACTGCAATGCATAATTTTCAGATGAAGTGGAAAATTTGATTTAGAAACCTGAGGATATAAATCATTAAAAAAATATCTGTACATATTAAAAAATGGCAGTGCTGAAAAATCTGGTAATTCAGTCACACAAAAAAACCATTTTTCGTCAGGAAAACAGTACACAATTTATAACTGATGTGACATAAGTTTTAAAGTAAACAAAAATGTTGAGATGACCTATCTATTTAATTATTCATATAAATAATTTACATTTTAAAACATTCCCTGCAACTCTAAGGAAAGTCAGCCTAAAAATTATGTCAGCTTTTATTCCTGCAGCTAGAGGATAAGCTTGACACTGAAGCTGCTTATTTTATGGCTTTCTGTTTTTATTTAGCTCAAAAACCTAATCCCATTATTGCAGATTCCTGAGATCTCCAGAATAGTACAAGCACATATTCTGCATTTGTCATGACAATCATGGTAATGAATTTTCAAATCTTCTTCCACAGATAGTCCTAAAGCTAAATTAAAGATTGTACATTACAACTTGCTAATTTATAAAACATGTGGAAGAAAAGTGTTGGAATACTTTGTTTTGACCAATTGGATGCTTAACCATTGAAATAGTTAGAGATTCATATTTTAATTTTAGATGCACTTCATTCATCTTAGATGCTCAAGTGGTGTTCCAGTTGTTTTAGGATTGCACTCAGGGTGCCCCCCGGCTCATGGTCCATCTTCCTTTCCTCATTGTTTGTCCTTTCCAATTCATTACTATGGGATTGTGGTCTGCCCACATATTTTGTTGTATTACCTTTTTTGTAATTGCACACAGTTCTGATTGGAGCCAAACCGTGGAGGACTCTTCTTGAGAAATATTTCTGTACATGTTCGATTGTATTAATGTCAGATATGCAGTGTGGATTCCAAACAGATGTGCTGTATTCGAGGATCGGAGGCTCTCTACATTTTAAATGTATTTTTTCTATTTTTTCAGCAAATACTTAGGTAGAAACAAATGCCTTTAAAATGAGGGTGAAAAAAAGCCTCCCATGATCATGCAGCTGCTGTGATCCTTGGAGGCTCTTTTTACATTTTAAATGCATTTTTTCTATCTAATCCAATGAATACTTAGGTAGAAAAAATACTTTAAAAATAAAAAAGGCCATGCCCACCCAGTCATATGACCCTCCCACCACCAAGCCACGCCCACAGAACCGGTAGCAACAAATTTTACATTTTACCCCTGGTTTATTCCTGACCAATTTAATGGGATTCACAAATTCACATTAAAGTTAGATGTTCTGAAACAGGAAGAAAATTGAAGTTCTGACATTCTTTATTCTCATGATTGGTAAACAGAGAGATTTCATTTAACAAGCAAGATTATACTGGAATGCCATTTTTACCAGTTTGATGTCTACGTCTTGATTAATTACAGTATTAATTCATCTTGGTCATATAATTCGTTCATTTTAAAATGAAGGAAAGTGAAATGTTTGTTTTATAGAAATCAGTACTCTCAGAACCTCTTGCGTTCAGTGGTGGTACTAAAAAAGTTACTTCATTTTAATGTATTCTTTGAATTTTCATATTTCTATGAGAGAAAGAACACAAAATTAATGTGGTTAAAATAACTTTTTCTTTCCATTATGTTATAATTAAAAGTGAAATGTTCATTAGCAGAAAATGATGCTTTTTAGGAGGGTTTATAAGAGTTCATAATATATTAATGGTGTTTTCTTACATAATCCAAGTTTGCATATTTCAAGTGGAATATTTGACAACAATTAAATAGAGTGAGTGACCTAAGAGAAAGCTCTTGTTTTGGCATTGAATATAGAGAACTTGCCATCCTCCCCCCTCTTCACTTCTGTGAAAGAAAATCAGAGCAACTTATTTTAGTTATCATGTAAATTATTTGGGTTACTATAATCACCCATTGCTGATGGTAGAGAATTCTGAGTAATATTTAATGTATTTTGAAGAAAATGTTAAAATTTATAAGCCAGGATCAGACCTTTTCTATTACTCATAAAACTCATTCTCTTAAATGTTTTAATGTGTAAAAATAATATTTTATTAAACAACATCCAGGAATAATTAGTTTATCAATCACGACGTGGAACAAAAGCCCTTGATTTACTTTTAAGTTTATAAGTTAGGCACTTTTGATGGTGTGGAACACAACTAGGACTTTTAAGAAAATAGAAAGAAAAATATTGAATTGTATACCAAGATTGTGGCTGAATGTTTTCAAAAGACAGTATCCCTTTGGTTCCAGAATGTTGATTGTATGATAAAAATAGCCAATTGGCATACTGTTTATCAAAATGTATTATTCTGGTTTATTGCAGTTAGCCAGATGTTCAGACTATTTATATTATTATTATTTGTTAAATTTATTTGCCACCTATCTCATTGTAGGGCTACATGATGCTTCAACTTGATAAATACAGTTTTGGGGTTCCTGCCTGAATGATATTTTCTTCTGTGCTGAAAATATTAGCTATTTTAAAATCATTTTTGTTTTGAGCCTCTTGCAAGCCTCCTTTAATATTTTTCTGTATTTGAGTTTAGAAAAGTTAGCAGGATGAGCCTATTTTTTCTGTTTCAATGGCTTGTCTGTGCAAGTGCATCATTACTCATTTGTAGAAATAGAAATGACCACTATAGAAATACTGATAATAAAATCTTTATATCCTGTATTCCAGAATTTCAAAAAGGCAAAGTTGCAGGTGTTTTATTATTCTGAAAACTAGTTTTTCACATATTTTTGAAAGATTAATTTCTTGCTTGCACAGACTCTTATTGTTTAAAAAATGCTTCCTTTTAAAATTATATAATAAAGCAATTTTGTTTTCTTTGGGACAAGATATATAAAAAGCTGTTTTCTATTCACAAAAAACAGCACTGAGATACTACACTATATTTTTCAGTATCTTTTAAAAGCATCTTATATTTGAATAATTTGGCTTAGCTTTTTATCTCTAAAGTTCACATTTAAAGTGGCCCACTTTACCAGATTTCAAGCAAAATCTGCTATAGGTAAACATTACTAATGAAAGCTAACTTATGTGGAATTGTTTTGATTATTATTATTTTGCTGGCTCCTTTCATCGGGATGTGTTAATTGACAGTAAATTTCTTACATTAAGAGAATATTACAGTTTGATTAAAAAATAGAATTTTACTTCCATAGACAAATTAATACAAAAATTGCTTTCCCCTCCCAGTAATTGTGAAAGCATTTAAAATGTTATTTCTAAAGAACTGATTTTATTTTAACTCCTGATTTCTGTGCTATGACAGCAGTGTGGTTTTGGTATTGTTTTATTTTTAATTGCTCTTTTTACTACAAGATGGTGAACTAATTGTGACCTCTATCCTCCATTCTCAATTGCTTCTGACTTACTCTGCTAAATAAAAAGAAATAACCTAACAGAGCGGTAACCAGATCACCACTGCCACACCAAGGAAACAGGCAAGCGTTGGGATGCACTTTAATCTCTCTATCCACACAGCTCTCATTTTAATTTGCAAAATTGAACCCAGATCGAGAGCAGTAAAGCCTGAATACGGTAAATATTCATGCCTCAGTGATCTAGAGTAGCTCCATTACATTTCAGAGATTGGGAGAATTACCTTTTGGATTATGTATATTCATGGGCTGATTTTTATTTGAGATATATTATTACTCACATTGGGCTACATGTAACACATTCTACCCAAACCAGCTGCCTGACAAAGCTCCAATGTTGCTTACACATAAAAAGTTTTACTTTTGTAGCCTATACTTTCCCTTCTTTTAGGCTTTTCAAAGGTTAGTAATAAACAAAACAATTTTGTTAAAAGAGAGGAGGGAAAATCCATTCCTGTGGATATTCTATAAATCTTTCAGCCCTATGTTTACTCTGATGTAATATTTTGTTGTGCACTCTGACGTTTTAGTATGAAAATGTTGCTATTGTTTCAAATAGAAGACTTGAGTGAAAAAGTGTAATTTGGTTTATTTATACGGAACAATTAATTTCTCAGCATTTTGTTTTCTTACCTGTTGTGTTTTCTTTGTTTATCTGAAAGGCAGGTGGGAAGAAAAGAGTAACTTGGCAACAATTTGGTTATTTAAATAGGTATTAATTATATGCTTATTTTATAATACTTTATATAAAAGTTTATATTTTATAATAATGTATTTTATTAAAATTTTATGTTTCATAAAATGTTATATTTTATAATGATGTATGTATGCTGAGCTTGCCAATTGAAAGATTGGCAATTCAGGAGTTTGAATCCCTAGTGCCGCTTAACGGGGTGAGCTCCCGTTACGTGTCCCAGTTTCTGCCAACCTAGCAGTTCGAAAGCACATAAAATGCAAGTAGACAAATAGGGACCAACTTTGGTGGCAATGTAACAGTGTTCCATACGCCACTGGAGTGTTCTTCATGCTCCCTTCTTCCCCACATCTTTTATTGATAAATTATTATTTGTTTTGTCCCTTTTAATGTTTACTAATTTTAATGTTTGTAAGCCACACAGAGCTGCCTCTAGATGGGATGGACGGCACACAAATGTAACAAACAAATTTATTAATTTTATTTATATCTTGCCTTTCCTAGAAGTAATATAGATACCTTGTTCTTAGGAGGACTGTTTTCTCTATAACAAAAACCCTGTGAGGTAAATTGAGTTCAGAGTGACCAGCCCAAAGGCACCTGCTACCCTGCAGGTTCTTAGCTGAGGGAGGGCTTGAACTGTATCTTTCTGGTATGTTTACACAATTTAACAAATATGTTACATTGGCTTTCTTTACATTTTTCTCTGCATATGAAGACATTTCTGACACCCCTCTAAACATGAGGGTACAATGAAAAAAAGTAGAATGATTACCAGAGAGAAAAACATTTCTGTCTTAAAGTTGCTGGCTGCAAAGCTAATATCTCTTGGTTCAAACTGAATCATGGTTATAGATGAGGATTTCTCAACAGATAATGTTTCTCCATTTTTTCTTAATTGAGAGATTGGTTTTTATTTTTAATTTTATTGCCCTGTCCTCTGAACCAGTCCAACTAAACATAGCTCAATTGTCACAATTTATAGTTATTTTGGAAATTTTTACTAAAAGCGCTAAATCTAGCTGTCAAAGAATTACTAAGTCTCAAGTTGTTACATTTGTGATCAACAAAACAATATCAAGAATGTTAACATTAAGAAAGTACATCTGGATCTGATGGATAGTCTTAATCCATAAACATTAGCACTGTCTGATAATGAATGAGTTAGTCTTTAAAATGTCACAAAGCTCTTTAGCTTGGTTTCTCCCCAGAAAACCTAATTCTTTTATGAAGATTCATAGTTTCTTTATGCAGATTCATGGTTCATTTATCCTGAGAAATCAACTCTTAATTTGCTTATGCTCTTCAGGAGATTATCCAGGGGTTGAAGAGGTTGCAAGTGATTAAAGAACATCCTGTTGATTAGGTGCTCTGGGATTGCTTCATTTTGAATAAGAGCTAGAATAATTAGTAATGATGAGGACCTGTTACAATAGAAGCAAAACAGTGTAATAAAATAATAGAAGCACAATAGCAAAATAAGAGAGTGATTCAATAAAGTCAATAAAAGGGTCGTGTTAAACCATGTCTGAAGTCTCTGTATGTGGTTGCTTAGTCTGTGGAACTGTTCTGAGTGAATAATCTCTACAATCATTTTTATGACTAAGAATTTGATTTAAAAATATTATATTTATGTGTCTGTTAGAATTACTTGGTGACTTTAGTTCAGTTCTTCCCCAGCTTTGTCTTCAATTATTTTAAGATGAAGGTGGTTCATGGCTTCATAGAACAGGTCATTTTCTACAGTTGAACCCAATGTATGGAGCACCTTCTCTAGAAAAGTTCTGTAAAAGTTTAATTTTTTTTTTGTTCAGAATGGGCACTGTAGCTCATATAGTTTCATGAAACTTTATAGACTTCAAAATCTTAATAATAATTGTATTGTTCTATAAGTATCGTGAAAAAAGTTTGACTCCTTTCTGTCTCCCCCTCCCTCATCTCTCTCTGTTTGTCCATCCATCCATCTCCCATTATTTTATTATTTTATCAATAATTCAAGATGACAAATAGATCCAATCCACCTTTCTCCTCCTATTTGCCCCCTAACAACAATTCTCTGAGGTGAATTGGGCTGAGAATGAATGACTGACTCAAAGTCACCCACTCATACTTTTGTTGTATTTCCTACATTAAGAGTCACAAGGAAAATGTTAGAACAAATGTATAATTTCAGCCTTTTATTCACATACAGAGCTGTGGTGGCACAGTGGCTATAATGCAGTATTGCAGGCTAAATTTGCATTCCACTGCCAGCAGTTCAAACCTGACCAGCTCAAGGTTGACTCAGCCTTCCATCTTTCCATCTATTCTTCCATCCATTCTTCCATGGGTAAAATGAGGATGCAGATGGGGTAAATTTACTGACTCTGTATACTGCTTAGAGAGTACAAATGTAATATTCTGGGATAATCCCAATTTGACAGTTGTATTTTCATTTATTTATTTGATGTGAATAATTAGAGATACTATATCTCTTTAAATCAGGATTGTTTAAATTATTTCAGAAAATCCTAGGGTACCACAATAACTTGATGAGGTCCCATTGCAGACAAAGGGAATAAAAGAGCTTAACTTGAATATAGTTAATTTGCTATTCAAATAGCTGTTTTTAAAACAGGGATTCTGGGATTTTTTAAAAATTAACAAATTGCACAACCTGAACAAGTTTGAAAATAATTGTTTTAGATTAGCAATGTAGTTTTTAAAGCATCTGAATGTGCATGACAGATAGATTACCTAAAATTGTAAAATGGCTTTATATTCTGTTAAATACTTAAGATGAATTAATAGGATCTAAAACTCAATTTTACTATTAGTATCAGAATGAGTTTTGGGTAATTCCAAATCTGTGATAAAGACAATTATAGAATATTTGAAAGCATATATTAGTTATTTTTAAGAACTCTAGATTACATATTTTCAATATCTCATATTATCAAAGAATATTAAATTTTTATTATTGCAGTATTGTTTCTTAAATTGAGATTAATTGGATATGCTGTTTATATTGGTAGTATAAAATATTTAATTTATTTAAGTATTTAATTTATGGTATTTGCAGGCAGCTATAAATTTTGTAAATAAATATAATTACATGACTTATTTATTTATACAGAATAAGTATAATTATTTAATGATTCTATTTAGCTTACAACAATATATATGATATAGCCTTGTCCAATTGTTGCCTAGTTTTGTTTATCAACTGTATTTTATAAACATAGTGTTAAAAGATTAATATGTGAAGATACTTCTGAATTTTATATCAAATATTTTAAATGTGGGAAGAATAATGAATATATTGATTAAGGACTCAGCAAAAAGCTTTTCTCTAAAGTATTGGAAAGGCAATAAAATTCCATACTTCCTTAATTTTGGATTTTTGTTTATCAAATAAATGATCTGAATTGTTTTCCGTTTTCTGACAAAGGGATGTTAAAATATTTCTTTGGACATAATCTGTGATTGGCAGCAAACATCTTTAGACAAATGTGATTTTTTTTCATTTTTAGCTCTCTCTCTCTCTCTCTCTCCTCTTAAGCAGTCTTCTTTCTTCTCTCTTGTCTAAAGAGGAAATATTGGTTCTTACCACTTAGTAAACAAAGAAAGTTAAGAGTGTATTTTTCTTTTCTCCCTGTGTGTCCACTCCATTTTATGTCTGTTGTATGTAATCTATGTCTCACTTAAACAGATGGCAACCTTCCCATTTAAATTGGGTTAGATGTTAATAACTTGATTAAAGTAAGCAATAGATGGATGGACAGAAACGACGAATGGACAGACAGACGAATGGATGGATCTGTAGAATAAATGGTATAAACTTGTTTAGCACTTAAGCTACAGTGTTTTGTTTTGGTGTTTTTTTATTTCTTACTTTATAATTACTAGTGAGCTGAATTTGCTGTGATTCTATTTATCAGAAAAGGCTGGTTGTGTTTATATCTTGTAACAATAAGATGCAGTGACAGCACTGGAGGTAGGAGGATGCTTGGACTCTTATCTGAAAACCTAAGAGCTATAGCATATGGAGTACTGATAACTTAATGAAAGTTGGATAAATAAAGGAAAAGAAGCTTCATTGTATCAGAAGAAAAATCCATTAGTGAGGTTTTGTATGCTGTTTTCTATTAGTTAAACTGCTTTGAAAATCTTAGTGAGCTTTTCCTTTGGTCTTATTTGAAGACAGGTTCTTTTCTTATATTGAACACATTTGTTTATCTTAAGGGCTTGAACAGTTTGTGTGCTTTTAATTTATCTCTCCTTTTTGCATTTTTTATCTGTGTATGAACACATGGACTTCCCAGTTCTCCTCCTTCACCAAAGCATTTTCACAAACCTCTACATCATTCTTAGAAATATTAATGTGATCATGAAGATAAAAATATTAAACATTCTTTCCTGATTTATTTTTAGGCATTACAAGATGCCCCCCACCCCCCACTCCCCTACCCTTGTTCACATGAACTCACACAGTTTACTTTTCTGGCAGTATTTGTTGCAAAATCTAAATAAGTTACATCATTGATTTTGATGAACTTAAAGTTACCTTATGATTGGTATGGACCATATGATTGGTATGGATAGACACAGTAATTTTCTGCTGAAGTTTCTGCCCAAAATTGATGCCAGACATGCCATTTGACAATATATTTGAGGGACATAAAATTAAGAAGGCAGGTAGGGTGGAAGTAGTTGAAATCCAGACATTGTGATGACCGAGAGTTATGTGACATTTATAAATATGCATTTATGTTTAGATTTGTTATTACTCAATTTACATGAAGAAAAAAAATACATTCTTGAGGAAGTGAAATTAGCTCCTTATTCAATATAGCTCTATTGATTTTTAGCTCATAGATGATATATAACTCAAGTATGCAGATGAGGAAGCTTAGTTTTCCAAACATTAGAGTTAATTCATAAAACGTTTTGGGTCTTCTCGCTCAGTTCTTATCATAGAATTCGTAGGACAAATCAGACTTTAAAAACAATGCACACCATTCTACTGACTGTGGAGTGATATGCAAATACTATGTGCACAATATCCACTATTGCAGGGGTGTTAAACTAGATTTCTTTGAGGGCCACACCAGGATTGTATTTGACCTTGGGGGGCCAAGGTGGGTGTGGCCAGCTCAACCTCACTCGTATCAGGGGTTGTGGCCCAAGTGTTCTGCCAGTGAAAATGGGCTCCCAAGCTCTGTTTTCGGCTGTTGTCAGCCTTCTGTGGTCCTCCCGAGCTCCATTTTTTCCGCAAGTCAGTCCTTTGCTGTTTCCAGGGTGGCCCCGTGGGCCAGATCTAAGCACACCGTGGGCCACATCCGGCCCCTGGGCCTTCAGCTTGACACCCCTGCAATATTGGATACCCCTGATTTTCTTTTATAAATTACACTGAATCTTTTTACAAGTATTAATTTACCTGAAAGGAATATTGAAACATTGTAAACATCAAATGAATATATTGTCAGTTGCTCATAGAAGAACTATTTTATCTTTTGTGGGGAATTCTGAAAGTTTAATGCACATGGAAGTATTTCTGTATATGCAAAATTAAGCAGACAAGCTCTGGAATAATTTATTTTAGACTTGATGGAGCAATCAAGTTTTTAAATTTTATTTTTTATAAAGAGACTTTTCAGTGAAAACTAAGAACATCAGAGAAAGGCAGAATCAGGGATTTAATGCACGGTATGCTAGTTAATAGAAGTTTTAAAAGTAGCATTATACCTAGTTGCCAGTAATAAATTCCTCTCTAAATTTCTATTTGGCTTCTGTGCCATGGTAATGCAATAGTATAAATTCAGCTAATAATTCCTTCTAGAAGTGTAGTCTGATAGATGTTTGTTTTTGGACTTACATGGTTCATTTTTTATTAATTTTTAATGGATATCATTTTTGTATCTGTTCATAGTATTTGTATATTTCACATCCACTTATGGCTTATAAACAGCAGTGAAATGTAACATTTGTTGCTACTGGTTCTGTGGGTGTGGCTTGGTGGTGGCTGGGTCATGTGACTAGGTGGGCATGGGTTGTTTTTTTTTTACTTTTCAAAAGCATTTGTACTATCAGTTCCAGTGATTAGGTAGTAAAAAAATGCTTTTAAAAGGTAAAAAAAAGCCTCCCATGATCATGTGGCTCAGCTGGGATCATTTGAGCCTTTTCTTTACATATTAAAAGCATTTTTTCTACCTAAGTATTCACTGGAATAGGTAGAAAAATGCTTTTAAAAGGTAAAGAAAAGCTTCCG
>JANHFP010000490.1:3582-17470 GCA_032468135.1 Calamaria suluensis | reverse complement strand
ACTTCGGTGTTCTTTGTTAGTTATATTTGTTAACAGCTTGGGGTTTTTTAATGTATAAGTTGAAGGGCGCATAGTGCTATGCTGTGCTATGAATTGTTCCGTCTGTCTAGCGATCAATCAATCATTTTCACTCTGTTTGAAATATTGGTTCATTTGAAGGAATTTTGAACTTTTGCTGTTGCAATATAATCAGTCCAACTTCTCACGACAGTTGTTTCTCTACAAGAGTATTAACTGAAGGACTTTAGAGAAATACTTAAGTCTCTTTTTTAGAGAGAGATTCCTTTCAAAATGTTCAAATACTCAGTATTTCTTTTGGAATATATTTTTAACAATCATCAAGTCAATTCTGACCCCATGTAACTTACACCCCAATCATAAGACTGTTTCCTCCCTACCCCCAGGGTGTGTCATCAATCACATTCGCCAATGGAACAATTTTGCGGGTTGTATAGATCTCTCCCCTCATGGTGCTGTGAATAATCCTGGGGGACGGCCTTGAGAGAGCTAGGTCTGAAATGTTTTTGACTGCCATGCTGCTCTGTTGGTTTCCCATCCCCCTTGCCTATGGCAACTCGAGAACAGTCCATGGATGACAATGTAACTATGTGATAATTTAACAGGTAGCTATAGTGGATACGTAAAGGCAAAGGTTTCCCTCACACATATGTGCTAGTCATTTCCGATTCTAAGGGCCGGTGCTCATCTCCGTTTCACAGCCAAAGAGCTAGTGCTGTCCAAAGACATCTCCGTGGTCATGTGGCCGGCATGACTAAACACTGAAGGCGCATGGAACGCTGTTACCTTCCCACCAGAGGTGGTCCCTATTTTTTCTCCTTGCATTTTTTATGTTCTTTCGCAACTGCTAGGTTGACAAGTAACGGGAGCTCACCCCATTACAAGGCACTAGGGATTCGAACTGCTGAACTGCCGACCTTCTGATCGACAACCTCAGCTGTCTTACCTGCTGAACCACCATGTCCCTTCTATAGTGGATGGAGTGGGTTTAAAAACCACCACCATTTTGTCAGGCAGATCCACCCTATCTGACCCAATTTTAACTGTCAGGAAAAATGTGCTCATTTCCCCTTTCCTCCCTCATATGGTAGCTGTGAGAATCGGCTGCTAAATCTTACCCTTTTGACCATCTGCTATCTCTTGATTATCTCCCATTTCACAAAGCTCATTTTTGTGAGGGGCTTAGATTCTGAACCCAGAGAAAGTGAATTAGCTTTAACTGTTTAAATACGTACTTATACATCGTTAATCAATTTTATCACCTAGTTACTAATTGAATAATTCAATCTGGTTCTTTTAAATAAATAAATAACAATACATAATTTTAAGTTCATATTAATTGGAATTGTTTTAAATATTTTTTCTTTTTTTCCTGCCTTTTGTATTTTGTGTGTTTTTGTAAGTTTGTTTTTGTGTTCAAAGTTTAATAAAGATTTTTTTTAAAAAAGAATATCACATAACCATCTAACAGACTCCACCCTATCAAGGATCCCCTGGCCAGTTGACAAAATCATGTTTTAAGAACCTTCTGGAAGATCCATAGAGTTGGGCCAACCTCACCTCAGGGAAAATATATCTCACTTGGCAGAAGCCACAACAGAAGAGGGCCCCCAATGAAATCCTATGCCTCTCCTGCTAGACCTGATGGGATAGGTAGATGCAACTAAGAGAGACAATCCTGCAAATAAACTGACCCCATGTGCTATGATGGGCTTTAAAGATCATAACCAGTTACTGAACTGGATCCAGAAGGTGGCAAGAAGTTGTTTTAACCTAAAGCTTTTAACAACAGGGCAGGTCAACTCAGCCACTTCAATACTGTTCTGTTCACTTTGAGGCACCTGGTTTACAGAGCCACAGAGATGACCTTGGAGAAAGAATGCACAGCTAGCAAAACATTATCTAACCCCCAGGGGGAAAAATAAATATCAAAAAGAAAGTGGCTCTACTTTAACCCTCTTTGGTATAAAAAAGAAGGAAGGGGAAATTATACTGGGCTTTCAAGATAGATGTCAATATCTCTATGTAGGCAAAGTCAGGAAACGGACTCCACAAGAATACTGGAGTTGTATTTTGTGTATATATAGGCTATAGTACAGAGGTGGGCTTCAGTAGGTTTCTGAAGTTCTAGAGAGCCAGTAGTAGAAATTTTGAGTAGTTCAGTAGTAACAATTCTGACTCCCCCCCATCTATTCTCTGCATCCCAAGTCCCAGCTGATTGGGAGGAAATGGTGATTTTGCAGTAACCTTCCCCTGGAGTGGGGTGGGAATTGAGATTTTACAGTTTCCTCCCCCTGCCACTCCCACCAAGCCATGTCACATCCACCAAGCCATGCCAACAGAACCAGTAGTAAAAATTTTTGAAGCCCACCACTGATGTAGTAGCATAAACCTGAAAGTCTGACAATGTTTTATTCCAAACAGAACAAGGCAGGGTCAGTATAAATTTCTTCCTAATGTTATTTGATTTGTCTGGGATTACACTGTGTTTCATGATAGCTGTGTTCCAGTATCTCAGGGGCTGAGATACAAAGAAGAGGGAGTCCATTTGTTCTCCAAAGCAGCTGAGGGCAGGACTAGAAGCAAAAGATGGAAATAGATCAAGGAGTGATCCCAAACTTGAACTAAGAAGAAATTTCCTGACAGTTAGAACCATTGATCAGTAGAAAACCTTACTTTCGGAAGTTCTGAGTGCTCCAGCACTGGAGGTTTTTAGGAAGAGATGGACAGCCATTTGTCTGAAATGGTATAGAGCTGTGATGGCAAACCTATAGCAAGCATGCCCAAAGTGGCACACAAAGTCACCTCGCCTGCAGCCGTGCCTGTTTGTCTTCTGGGTCTCTGGCATGCATGTGTGCACAACAATCAGCTGTCTTTCACACATGCGGCAGTGCCAAAAAGCAGCCAGCTGATTGTCAGGTGCTCAAGCATGCCAGAACCCAGAGGTTTGGCTTTCCCGGAGCATGATCCATTCATGTGTGTAGCAGTGTCAAAAATTGGCCTGTGCATGCATGCCAGCTGGCTGATCGTCAGGCACACAGGTGTGTTAGAGTGCAGCCCCAATGAGCATGCATGTGCCTGTGTGATGTTTCCGTGTGACCTTTTTGCCATCACTGTATATCACATCATCTACTATACAGTTTCCTACCTGAGCAGGGGTTTGCACTAGAATATCTCCAAGGTCTCTTCCTATCCTATTATTCTGTTCAGTTCTATTCCAACTGTTGTTCAACTGAACAGTCTTGATGTAGGAAACTGACTGAACCAAGACTGAACTTTACCCTACAAATCACACACTCTGCCATTGACCCAAACAGAGTTTCAAACCCAAATGATTGTCTTTTTACCATCTCCTTGTTCCACCAGTCTACTAGTTCAGTTTACAGATTGATTTGGGAAGCTAACTGAACTCTTGGCGAGCAGCTTGTTAAAACATGCTTCTTTCTATGTATGCTACAGTGTCTTTTCTTCTACTGTTTAAGGTAGAAAAATTAGACCACAGGCCTTCTGTCTATGTTGTTGTTGTTATTTGCGAAGTTGTGTCTGACCCATCATGACCCCATGGGACTACATTCCTCCAGGCCTTCCTGTCCTCCACCATTCTCTGGGGTCCACCTACACTCACGCCTACTGCTTCAGTGACTCCATCCATCCATCTCATTTTCTGTTGTCTCCTTCTTTTGCCCTCAATCTTTCCCAGCTTTAGGTTCTTCTCCAGTGAGTCCATTCTTCCCATTAGGTGGCCACGGCATCTCATTTGCCTTTCTTTGATGCTGAAGAAAAAGCAATACCCTTTTTTCCCACTCAAGATGAAAAGAACTGAAGTTATGGAACAATAACAATAACCTCATATTGCATCACTGGCACATACTTGGTTACTTGGATTACTATGAAATATTGGGCGGTAGCCACCAACATCAATCTTTATCTGAACAAATAAATTAGTAATTTGTTTTACTAGTTTAGCCATGGGAAATGCTTCTATCTATTCTATCTAATGTTCTCATTTGAATAAAGCTAATTTATTTTACTTTTCTCAGTCCAGCAATAAAGGATTTAATGAAGAGCATCAAATTCACTTTCCTCTGAAGTTCGCCATTAAAGAGTTGTTATAATGTCATCATTATTATCATTATCATTATTATTATTAAAGGTAGAATCTTGCCCTTCCTGTGAAGTTTACCTGTTGCAATGTTTGGGCACTGTGCCTTGCAAATATACAGACACCCCAGGAGGGAGTCCACCAGGGACAAAATGGTGGTAAGGGAGAGCCTGGAAGACAGAAAATGGTGAACCAAACCAATGACTTTTATTGCAAAACACAACTTTGATTCTCAAACCAGCCAACCTCAACATGTATCAGCCTTTCTATATTGCTGCTGGGCCAACCAAACATCTCCTGAGGGGGCCTCTGTTAAAGATCAATCCCCCCACCCCCCCTAACATGGCAGGGAAAGGAAGGCGTGGAGGAAGCACCAGAATGAAGACATGGACCTCCAGTTCTATTTATGATATAATATAATGGAATGGAGTGGAGTGGAATGGAATGGAATGGAATGGAATGGAATGGAATGGAATGGAATGGAAGGGAAGGGAACGGAAGGGTAAAGAAGGGAAGGAAATAGAATAGAATCATGATGGCCTGCTGGTTGGGTCTCTGCCATGCAAGCGTGGCGGTGGAGGGCATGGGCACATTGTGCATCCATGGGGTGTCTGCTTGGGGTCAGGTGGGAATGGAGATTTTACAGTAACTTTCCCCTGCCATGCCCACCAAGCCGGTAGTAACAAAATTTGGACTTCACCACTGCACTGTGCCACCTCAGTGCGGTGTAGAATTATTAGGCACGTCAAATTGGCCCAGCTGGTGAAAACCTGAATCTGAAGTCCCCAGGGGTTTTCCCCACCCTGTTCAAAACCCAAAGTTCTTCCCCCCACATAACACACAACCATCACATGACTCTCCCCATCCCGGATGCCTCCCGTCCACGCCCCTCCAGGCGCTGGTGGGAGTGTCCTTGGTTCCCAGAAGAAAGAATGTTATTGTGGCTACATTTCCCTCTCAGCTATCTCGGCTCCCCCACTCCCTTTCCCGCAGCTCCAGCCAGCCTCACTGTGGCAACCTTGAAGACGCCCAAAGATGGGTTGACAGGATGCTCGTTCACATCAAAGAAGAATACAAAAGAAAGCAAGGGCAGAAAATAGACAGAAGGTACTTACTATTTTTTCATCTGCATCATCAGTGAACATACCCTACAATGGAAACAGAAGGATACTTTTGTAATTATGGTGTGGCTGTCAATCCTATGAGGATTTGTGTGTGTCAGGCCTGGGCCACTACATGTCATGCCTCTGTCAGTGTCTGACAGACAAAGAGGAACAGCTGGCAGCTGGCACAGAGCAATGTGGTGGAGGCAGGGGGTGCAGACAGAGGTGGGGAGAGAAGAGCCAGGCTGGGCCAAATGGGGTGGAAGCAGACCCAGAGAGGAGGAGTTCGGAAGAAGAACCAGGATCACCTCCCCCTCACCTTCTCATCCAGGGAAATATAATATTCTGCCTTTTCAATATTTCCTAGAATATTTTATTCTTCTAGGAGATGGGTGGTGCTAACTTTCTACAAAGTTTTTCCTATGTTTTCAGTCAGCAAAGGATTTGGGGAACTTTTACTTTGAAAAATTATGAATTAACTCTTGAATTTCCCCCTTGTATATATTTCATTAGTTAATTGATCACTTTGAAAGGCTTGTATGACGCATAGACCCCATCTTAGTGAAGCCAGAATCTTTCTAATTTTGATAATACAGTTGTCATAGTGATGCCCTCCTTCAAATGTTCTCAAGAATATATAATTTTCTGCTGAAATGTCTGGGAGAAGGATGGAGGTGGGTGGGAGTGAGTCTCAAGAGAGCTATTGTGGTCACAGAAAAATAACATAGAAAACATAGAAGAAATGAGACAAGTTAAGTGTGTATCTACTTACGATCAATGTAGACAGTCCTTTGCCACCATTATCTTTCTTGATAATAGGTATTATCTTTTCTCCAATTGACTATAAGGAAGAAGAAAAACCATTGTGGGATACCCTCAGAAGACTTACCAATGCATGATATGTGTGGGCCTGGGTGAAGTGCTACTGGTTTGGACCAGTTTGCTGGAACCGCCATAAGAAAATGCTACCAGTTCAGGTGAACCGGTAGTTAAAAAAATGATACCAGTTCAGATGAACTGGTAGTTTAAAAATGCTACCAGTTCAGGCGAACCTGTATTTCCAACAATCAGCTGTGTGACAATCAGCTGTGCCGCGCTAGAAAGCATTGAACCAAAATCACACGGCACAACTGCTCTCCCCCTCGCTGTTCTATTTAGCTTTGCAGACTCAGAAAAGGCTACTTAATTTTCCTTTTTCAGTGCTGTGTGGTAGTGTCTGGGCACATGAAGTGTGGTTTTGGTGTGCATGCATGTGAGAAGCAAACCAGTAGTGAAGCCAATCACTAGCAGACTTCAGAGCATTTCACCCCTTGGTGTAGGCCTTACTTGGGCCAAACAGCCCACCAGAATAAGCTGGTGATCTCTTGAGGGCCATTGAGGATATTGATGTCAATGACTTCACAACACCAGAGAAGGTACATAAAGCCACACCAACCCTTTGAGGTAGGCAAAGTCATGGAAAGCGATGGGAGGGATTCAAGGAAAACCGCTGAAGTGCTGTTGGTTTTTAAGTCTTTGTTTTTGCTTCTTTAACATTGTATTGTTCCTCGTCCTGGTGAGAGGGGCCGTCTGTCGAGATCCCACCTACCTTGACAGCTATTCAGTGTTATTTTCCCCATGGTGATGGGTTGTGAGGTCATGGGAGTTTACGGGGGATGGGTTAGTTTGGCATCGGGAGCTTCTATTGTTTGTTTATGGTGACGCCTGCATTTATCGTGAATGAAGGGAGATATGGCTGATTGGGAGCATCTAAAGCATGATCGAATGACCGGATATGGGATGGCTGGATGACAGCTAAAGACTGGCTACAACCTTGGTATCCAATTGGGTTGCTGCTCCTAAGGAGGCTGCTACAGAGGCCATACCGGATTGGGTGATTGGGAGCCGAGGGGCTATATTAAGTTCCTTTTGGAGACGGACGTTAATACTGACTTTATTTGCATTTTTGTATACTTCAGCTTGAACCCGGCTTGGCACACTGCAGAATAAAAGGTTTTTCTTTCTGGGAACGTCTACTTTGTTCATTTGCATGGCACAATCAGGAGGAGCCGAGAGAAAGAGAATGGAAGGAGGAATAGAGGGAAGGAGAGGGAAGGAGAGAGGAAGAGAAGAAAGGGATAAGAAAAGAAAGAAGGGGAGGGAAATAAGAGTAGTAGAGAAGGTTGGAAAGGGAGGAGGGAAGGAGGAGGGGAAAAGGAAAGGGAAGTAGGAAAGTAATAGGAGAGGCAGATGGAAAGCAGAAAGGATAGAAGGGAGGGAAGGGAAAGAAAGGAGAAGAAAAAGAAGAATTGTTGTAAAGCATAAAACAGTAGAAAGGCAACCCCAAATACGTTTTAATTCATGAGGATTGTAGAACAAAGTGAAAGTTAAAAGACAATATGTATGAATAACAGTGGAAAAGACAGTTAATTGTAATAATATTAAGGAATTAAGATTTGAGGGTGGGGGTGATGTTCAAATTATAATTATAGAAACATTAAGATAAGATGAAAAATGTGTAAAACGTGGCAAAAATGGTAATGATGTAAAATGAAATTGGACATGGTGAGATGTACAAGATATGATAAATACTCCCTTTGCAAAATATGAGTGTGTATGGGGGAGGGATAATAAAACTTTTTAAAAAAATAAATAAATAAAGGGCTGTTGGGTATATTAGTGGAAACTTGTTAGCCCATCCGAAACTTCACTGCTCCTTTCCAAGGAGAACAAATTCAGGCTGGCTTCCCAAAACGTATCCTGATAAAATCAACCCTGGGAAGGGAAACAAGGAAAGGCATCTGACATTTGAGCATTTTGCCATTTTGCAGAGAGAGAGAGAAAACCACAAGCAGGGAAAAGAAACTTTGAAGAAACCCCACCCCGCCCAAAAAGTATCACTTGGGGACAATTCCAGAATATAAGTTTCTCCCTTTGCTATTTGGTACCCAGGGGTACCATCACTCCAGTTTGGGAGTCAATGTTGTTTAAAATGGGTACAATAGATATTTGAAGCTGCGTTAAAAAGGAAAGGTGAAAGAGATGGAATGTTTTGGTCCTGCCTGTTCAGTTTCTGCTCTGGGGTCTCTAAATAGCATCTAGTTTTGGTCGCCACACTATAAAAAAAGACGTTGAGACTCTAGAAAAAGTGCAAAGAAGAACAACCAGGATGATTAGGGGACTGCAGGCTAAAACATATGAAGAACAATTAGAGGAACTGGGCATGGATAAACTAGTGAGGAGAAGGACCAGGGGAGACAAGATAGCCGTCTTCCAATATTTGAGGGGCTGCCACAGACAGAAGGGGGTCAAGCTATTTTCCAAAGCATCTGATGGCCAGACAAGGAATAATGGATGGAAACTGAACCAGGAGAGATTCAACCTGGAAAGAAGGAAAAACTTTCTGGCAGTGAAAACAATCAACCAGTGGAACAGAAGTTGCCTTCGGAAGTTGTGGGGGCTTCATCACTTGAGGCTTTCAAGAAGAGATTAGACTGCCATGTGTCAGAAATTGTACAGGGTCTGCTTGGGGTGGTGGTGGGTTGGACTAGATGACCTACAGGGTCCCTTCCTGTTAATCTGTAACATGCATTCTGGGAGATGCAAAATAACGAAAGGATGCATGGCCAGAAGTATAGTACCCAAAGGAAAGACAATAGATGAACAAAATCTACTTACCATTAACTCAAAAATATTAACATGATCTGTACTCATAGTCTGTAAGGGAAACCAAAGATATCACTTTTATTTTGAAAAGACATCACAGATAATTTCTCCAAGTACATCATCACTGCCATCTTGATAACATAGATATGAATTGCTTCATTCTATACATGCATTCAGATACATGCATTTTTTGCCGGAACCAGGACTGGTAGGCCCAGAAAGGCATAAATGAATGAATTGTGTTCTGAAACATTGTTTTGTATTATTTCCATTATTCTTCCACTTTCACCTCAACCAAAATCTGCCCAGAGAACCCAGCGGTATAACGCTTCCATTGAATTTCTTGCTCAAAAGATAAGATGCTTGCTGACAAAGGAGATTCGTTAATACAAAAGGGCAGCTGGGGTTCAAGACGTCTGGGGAACCTGGTATTAAATTTCTACATTCCATATTTGTAGCCCTCCACTTAACAACCATTTGCTTAGTGACCCTTTGGAGTTACGACTGATGTCTCTCTGGGTATTGTGGCCTGGTTTGAAAGTTGTGATGGCCATCCTCGCCTCTATGCCCTATGCTCTATGGCCACATGGCTGCCTTTCAGGAAATCAAACAGGGGACACAATCCCCAGTGACTGCAAGATGACACAATCTAGCATACAGTATGGCTCCCCCCTCTTTTCCACAGGCACGCCCATGGCTGAGACCTGGTCCCTCCCTTTGCTACTGATTCCCAGAGGAAACATCACCCTAATTCGGCAGTTATTTTTATTTTATTGTTCTCCAGTGCTGCTCCAAAGTGCTCATTAACTGCTTATTTCCTTTCTTGGGCAATTTTCAAAGACATTTGAAAAAAAAAATCTTTTACCTATGGGTTGATCAAAAACCCACTTGATATCAATGTAATGACCCACCACAGAGCAATTAAGCAAACCCCAAAAGCAAAAAACTTAAAACAATACACTTGAATTGTCCAAAAAACAAATGATCTTCTTTATTCCAAGTTTCAATGATAAACCAACTGTGGCTTCAGTTCAAAAGCAATTAAAAGTTTGTCAGCAAACAGACTTAAGACGGGAGACTCAGTACTTACAAGAAAACCAGACAGCCAAATGCAACACTTTGACCCCAGCAATTGCTGACAAACACCAGCTGGCTTTTAAAGGCCCCACTCAATTATCCCTACTCTTGAGTAACCTTTTTTTTCTCCAGCGCCCTTTTGTCTCCACGTCTCTCTCTGGCTTCCACTGGGGGTGCGGTTTCTTCCTCTGAACTGTCTTCCTCAGACTCCACCCCCAGCTCCCTGGATTCTGTCGGAGCCTGCTCTTCTTCTGAGCCTGACAGCTCTGCCCTGCTCTCTGCCAGATGTTCCGCCTCATCCTCTGAGTCACGCTGGCAGAAGCATGGCAATCAATCTTCCCTCCACAGCTTCTCTCAAAACTTTTCAGAGCCCCAGCTTCGTGGCGGTCACAACAACCACCGCCTACCACTGCTGGCTCAGAGGTAATTCCTCTGACTGTCTGAGGAACTTGCTATTTTCTCCAGGTCATGCCTCTCCTTCTTCCCCATCCCTACAGTACAGTTCTGGTCTGAAGACCTCCCAACAGTGGTTCGTCTGGCTGGATTTTCACAAAGCTCCACAGAGCTCGCTATTTTCTCAGCCAGACTTGCTGCAACATTTTCCCCCTAACTTGGCAGTTATTTAAGAGATAAATTGTTTCAGGAAGTAAGCCAGTGCAATGTTTTGACCCTGAATCAGTGGTGGGTTTCACAGTATGTTACTACTGGTTCACCCTGCACATCCACGGTCATTTCCTGTGTGCGTGTGCCTGGTTCGTGCACATGCCTACCTTCTGTGCATGCACCTGGCCTTCCGCGCATGTGCTTTACTCACATGTGTCCCTACCACGCATGCACCCAGCCTCAAAAACATGCCTAAATAGGATGGCATAGAGCTGGGGAGGTGTTTTCCCCTAACGGTATCCGCTACTGGTTCAGGCAAACCGGTGCGATCCGGCTGAATACCACCTCAGCCCTGAATGTTCTGGAGATTCTGGAGATGCTTCCTGGGAGGGGTAGAATCACAAAAGGGGGGCTTCACTGCACGCAAGAAGAACATCACTCAGTAACAAAAAGGCAGAAGGGGTGAAGAAAGAGCTACTCACCATTAATTTCCCAATTTCTCCTGCATTTAAAACATTCTAAGAAAGGAAACAAGCACATCAAATTCTATCCTGCTGTGAAGACACCCAGGACTTCTCTGTCCCTGCCATCACTACCATCTTGGATATCATTTACGTGAATTGCTGCTTCCCTCTCCTTAGAAAACACATTTTTCTTATCACAACAGGGAGTATTTTATCTTTTTAAAAAATTGAATTAATGGTATTTTGACTCTTCTTTTTCCTTTTCTTTCTCTTTTGAACTTTCTGCAATGTTCACAGAACCAAAGTATGCATGAGAAACCTGAGGAATAATGATTGTATCCATGCATGAACAGGTAAGATGATTGCTTAGAAAAGGGAAGCTTTAGCAGACATGACCTTTGGGGGACAATGCTGTTAGCCCTACTTATCCACATTTCATACCGGAACCTAGATTCACTTTAGTTATACACCTGCATAGGTAAGACATCCTTTAATAATTTCTTTAATTTAATGTTATATAACCACCCTTTCTTTTACCTTCTCTGCCTCTTATTTCTCCAAGTAAGTTCAAATAAAATAAAACCCAAATACCACTCATCACAAAATCTCCAGAGTGGTAAAGCCTACAAACTTGAAATTTGGCATGTTTGTTCCTCTTGGTTTCTAGGTGCTTGCTAAGAAAGGATTTTTCAAAATGACCATCAGATAATTAATATTCCATATACAGTATTATATTCACAGGCTCTGATGCACAAGCTGGCTAGAGTGCTGGCACAGAGCAATTGAGTGTGTTTTTAAAATCCAACTTTTACTTTTTTTAAGGTTTTAAATTTTATACTCCACCTCTCCATCTGAAAGGAACTCTGTCCCAACTGTCAGTTGCCTTATATTAACACACTCTGATGCTAAGGAGCTAGACATTCTACTCCCTGTTCCCATCTAAAAAGAACTCTGTTCCAACTGCCAGTTGCCTTATATTAACATGCTCTTCGCTACACTAGGTGTGGGCATGGCCAGCATGTGACTCATCTGGCTGCAAGCTGCAACATTCTACTCCCCTTCCCCCTCTGTTCCAACTGCCAGTTGCCTTATATTAACATGCCCTGATGCTATGGAGCTACACATTCTACGTTAAGGTTCAAGGTTTAATCAATTTATCATGCCCAATCTCACAGTTTCGTAGTGAAAAACGGGTGTCCAGCTAGTGAGAAATATATTCATTATTAAATATGAAGACTTATGTCTCCACCTAGATGTGTTCTTCCTGATTTTCAATGTAGCCATGTGAGAACAAGGGACTGATGGAATTACACAAGAACATTTACTTCCTCCTTCCAACTGCTATAACACTGTCAGCTCAGATCCATGGCAATTTCTGGTCAGAAAAAGTTCTTAGAAAGATCTAGGTCATCCTATAGCAATCTGAAAAAGGGCTGCTTGATCACCTGCAAGAAAAGATATTTCACATGGAAAAAGGAATAAGATGGCCAAAGAGCTACTTACAAAAATTTCCAATACATGTTCCTCGCTCAATGAATTCTACAAGGGAAACAGAGGGAATCAACTCAATTCTCACATGAGAACATATGCGACTTTTCCAACCATGCTGCCTCTGCCATCTCATACATCTTAAAAATGAATTTGTTCATTCTCGATAGCAAACATACACCAACTTATATCAGGAAGTGATTTGAGACCAAAGAGACAAACATGGATTAATAATATTATGAGGCCCCTTGTTCTTCCTTTCTCTTTTCAATGCTTTTCCTTTCACACAACTGCAATATGAAAAAATGAGATTTTTTTTTTGTGACAGAAAGGCAGCTGGCCTGTAAACACTCAGTTCCATTCAATTAACCAGACTCTACACCACAAGAGATTATGATTTGTAAAAGATGATGATTTTTCTTTTAAAAAATTGGCTTAGGAGGGTGTTGATTGGTTTGTTTAAGCTGCTTAAAACCAAATTAAACATTTTATCCTATGTCCTGGGTTTGTCCTCCCATGACTCTGGAGATGCTCTAAGTACTGAGTGAAGGAAATTAAAAGAGGTCCTTGCTCGGATGGAAGAAGGAATTCAATAAAGAACTGGAAGATGATACATCAATGCTACTTACTATCAATTCAAGTAGAGGACCACGTTTGACGAATGCCTTCTGCAAAGGAAACAAAGGGGATCAGTTCTATTTTCGTAAGATAATTATCACTAAATGTTTAGGGAGATTCTCAGACATGCAGGTCATGGTTGTCCCAAAGGTGAACTTCATATCTGAAAAAATGGATGAGAAATGGAACATTTTCAAGGAAAAACAAAAAAAGTGCAGTTGCCTCTTGAAAAAGAACCTTTGGGATAACTATCACTAACTATTTTGAGGCAGACACCAACAGAGAACGAGGTGGCTGGATGGAGTCACTGAATCAGTAGGCATGAGCTTAGGTGGACTCCAGAGGATGGTGGAGGACAGATAGGCCTGGAGGAACATTGTCCATGGGGTCGCGATGGGTCGGACAGGACTTTGCAACTAACAATGACAAAAGCATCAATAACTATTACTAAACCATCACAGATAATGTCAATACCATGTGTCAATTTCAACTATATCTTCCATTCTCCAGAGAGCAGCTGTGCCTTTCTAAGCCTAAAAGACACATGAATCTGAGACTTGTTATTGTGAGCAAAGAGTTTTTGTGATGTTTTTCTTTCTTAAAAGAGACATGATTGTGCAGCTCTTCTAAACGTTTCCTGACATCTTCAATGAAGCCTTTCCCCTAAGTTACAAGAAAGATCTGTAAAACCAGACTTTTTTTCCCTATTCCTACAATATTCAAAATGATTCCCTCCTTTAAAAGCTCCTTATAAATTCCTGCTCAAGAGA
>JANHFP010000488.1:16200-29729 GCA_032468135.1 Calamaria suluensis | reverse complement strand
GTCTAGACTGTGGCTCTTCTTCTTCCGTGCTCATAGCATCTTGGTATCCAAACAAGGATTGAGAGATTAAGATTCACTGGGCAGTGCTCCAAGCCACTAGATGGAAATCATGTAGTCTCTGTTCAAAGCATAGCTGAGATGAGCAGACCATTGGGGTCATCCCATGTTGTTTTGTTGAACATAAAGACCAAATCCTAGCCCTCGGCTGAACTGGAGTTCTGTTGATTGCAAAGCAGTTGTTATCTCTCAGGCTGAGCTGGTCACAGATATGAAAAGCAGGATCCAACTAAGCATAACCCAACAAAAAAGTGGATAGTCATCATTACATTGATTAATCATCTTGTTTGCACTAAGGCAGAGGTCAATGAAAGCAGGGCCAAGTAGACTTTGTGCTGGAGTGATTGGTTAGTGGGGGAGGTTTTGCTTAAATGAGGAATACTAAGTATTTTTAGATTGAAAAATGTGTTAGTCATCAAAAGGCATCCACTTATTATGGCATAACATGTCTAAGGGTAAAGCCTGCTTTGTCAGATAAAAGAAATGTGGGGGGGGAAATTAGCCCTGTTCTGTTCATAAATCATTTTAGCAGGTAAGCAGCAAGGGGTAGCTCTTCTCTGCTGTAGTTGAACTGATAAACTGAAGAAACGGTTTTCATTCTTGTAAAGCAATTTTGACAGCAGGGAGTCTTGGTCTACCGATGAATGTTTCCATTTAGCTCACTATTTCCCAATCATGGCCGCTTGAAGATCTGTGGACTTCAACTCCCATAATTCCACAGCTGGATGAGGACTTTCGGGAGTTAAAATCCACACATCTTCAAATGGCCAAGGTTGGGAAATGCTAATTTATCTGTAATGGTTTCTTAGTGATCTCCAATCTGAACTCCATACCTGAGGAATGAATACCCCTGATTACTTTTGCAGTAAAACATCATACTTCTGTAATGGGTATCGGTCTACATTTCTTGAAGGTTGGTGAAATAAAAGTGAAATTAGCCATTATAAACCTCTATCTGAGGGATGCGGTGGCTCAGCGGGTAAGGCAGATGAGCTTTTCGATCGGAAGGTCGGCAGTTCAGCAGTTCAAATCCCTAGTGCTGTGCAATGGGGTGAGCTCCCTTTACTTGTCCTAGCTTCTGCCAACCTAGCAGGTTCAAAAGCATGTAAAAATGCAAGTAGAAAAAATAGGGACCGCTTTTGCTGGGAAGGTAACAGCATTCCGTGCCGCTTTGGTGTTTAGTCATGCCGGCCACATGACCACGGAAACGTCTTCAGACAGCACTGGCTCTTTGGCTTTGAAACGGAGATGAGCACCGCCCCCTAGAAATGACTAGCACATATGTGCGAGGAAAAACTTTACCTTGAAACCTCTTATCTCGAAATATCTACCTTTACGTCCAAGGTTTCTGATCATGAATTATCACATAGATAAAGGGACTTTCTACTGGTTTAATTTCAGGAAAGTTGGTTTAACATGTTTTTGCGAACTCTCCAAAGCACATTTGGCCACACTGCTAGGATAATAGGTCATATTCCAGCTGGATTCATAGGCACTTTCTGGGTATTTAAAACCTCAGCTCTTATGGCCTAATTTATAAACCCCAGGAGGAAATGGCAATTAAATTATCATGCAATGCCTGGAGAGGAATGTCTCCCCCACAGCCCATAAATGCATGTGAGAGGGGAAGAAACATTTTTTGAATAAAATCAAAGCAATTCTCTTATCTGGATTTTTCCACTTGGGAGGATGAAGAAAGAATCTGCACTTCTGTCCAAAAATAGTTGTTATCCTCTTCAGTCAGTGGATTTTAAGAGGAACGTAGCGCTATTTTGGAATAAGTCAAGTCATAAGTTTATTTGAAATTAAATGAAAGTATTATTTTTGGCACGTATGGAGCCTAATGCATTGTACTAGCCTGTGTACAATTATACATTTCGGCTCGTCTCAGTACTAGAACTGAGAGCTTTTGTTCTGTGGTGTTGCAGCTAAGTAAGCTACTCATATTCCTCCAAGTAAAAGAAGTACAGTTTAAGGTACTTTTGGGTTCTGTCTTACATTTTTCAAATCAAAGGTTGCACTTCTTAGCAATATTAACAAAGAAGGCTGGCTCCAGAGGCTGAAAAGTTGAATGAAACAGATCAGTTGTGGTGCTCCATCACTGGAGGCTTTCAAAAAGAAATTGGACAACCGTTTGTCTGAAATGATGTAGGGTCTCCTGCTTGAGCAAGGAAGGGGTTGGACTAGAAGACCTCCAAGGTCCCTTACAACGCTATTATTCTATGTTCTGTGTTCTAACTGATGCAATGATTTGGGAGACAAAAAAGCCATATTTCCTGTATTGTTTCAAATCCTCAAACTAGAACAATCTAACAATTCAGATAAAACCAACAGTTTGAACTGAATCAAAGCTGGGAGTCAAACCCTTGGAGAAAGTTGGATTGGCTGCTTTCTGCTACAAAGACCACAAGGGCATCAATTAAATATAAATACATCCTCAAGGCAGGGGTGAAATCTAAAAATTGTTGTGGGCGTGTTTTGGTGGGCGTGGCCAAGTCAACATCATGCATGTCACTCACTCACTGTCATTCTGCCCAAGCTAATTTTGGAGCATTCTCTTGCCCCACTTTCCAGCCTGGAGGGCTGTGCATCCCCCCACTAATCCTCCATACAAACCGTCCACCTGGTTTCTGCAAAGGCAGACCTCCCCTACAGGGCAATCCAAAGAGGGGAGGGGAAGGCTGCAGAAAAAGGCAGCGCACAAGGCAGGCAAGCATGGCAGAGCTGCGGGGAAGGAATTAGGTTGATATCTCCCTTTCCCACAGCTATGCCATTCTTGCCTGCCTTCTGCACTGTCTTCCGCTTGCCTGCCTTCACAAGCTGGCCACAGGGACACCGGGAAGGCAGCGCGGAATACAGGCAAGCATTGCAGGGCCGCGGATCGGTTTGGAGGCGTGGCCAGCCAGCGATCGCTATCAGTTCAATGAACCAGCCCCAATCTCCGCTACCTGGTCTACCAAACTGGTCCGAATTGGTAGCATTTCACCCCTGCCTCAAGGGTTATTTAATTTTTAGGCTGGTAAAGATGTATTTTTGTAGCATGCCATATGAGGAAAGAGAATGATTATTAGCATAATTTATTAAAAAGATTCTTGATAAGATAGGAGACAGAAAAGAAAGATACAAATTCCATGAAGTTCAATTTTTGCTGATGCTTATTAGGTATTGCCTTATTCTGGAATATTGCTTCATTTCCCATCTAAATTACAGTCAGAATTTCATAGTGATATCCAATTCAGGTATATACTAAGTCTGAGCCTAATTAACTTCCAACATCAAAGTAGGTTGGGTAGGTATTACAACCTTCTATGACCTACTTTTGAAGGCTATATAGGTACACATATTGAATAGAATAGAATATAATTTTTATTGGTCAAGTGTGATTGGACACACAAGAAATTTGTCTTGGTGCATATGCTCTCATTGTACATAAAAGAAAAGATACGTTCATCAAGAATCATAAGGTACAGTACTTAATGATAGTCATAGGGTACAGATAAGCAATCAAATCATTCTAGGAAACAGTCAGTATAAATCTTAAGGATACAAGCAACAAAGTTACAGTCATACAGTCATAAGTGGAAGGAGATGAGTGATAGGAACAACAAGAAGATTAATAGTAATGCAGACTTAATAACTAGTTTGACGGTGTTGAGGGAATTATTTGTTTAGCAGAGTGATGGCTTTTGGGAGAAAACTGTTATTGCATCTACTTGTTCTGGTGTGCAGTGCTCTATAGCATCATTTTGAGAGTAGGAGTTGAAACAGTTTATGTCCAGGATGTGAGGTCTACTCTTTTTGAGTTGTGCAGTATACTGGTCCTCAATGGAAGGCAGGTTGGTAGCAATAGTTTTTTCTGCGGTTCTAATTATTGTATACAATAGAAATATTAAATGAAAATAAAGGTAACAAGACTGATTTTCTTTTGGGAATCCTAGGTGTTTCTTAGCTGACTTTTACATGGTAAACATTGTCTAATGGCCCAATATTTCTGAGCATGGGAAAACAGAAGAAGTTGAGGAAAGTAAAAAAAAAAGTTTTCTTCCATGCTTCTATTTTCTAAATGTTATTTTCCTATTCATTTTTAAAGTGACAAATCTTTTAAAAAGTTTTCTCAGATAGCGATCCAGGTGAGTGCTAAGGGAGAATACCTAGAGTGCTGCATCCAGTTTTGGTCACCACACTAAAGAAAAAAGATGTTGAGACTCTAGAAAGAATGCAGAGAAGAGTAACCAAGAAGATTAGGGGATTGGAGGCTAAAACATACAGTGAACAATTGCAGGAACTGGGCATGGCTAGTCTAGCGAAGAGAACGATCAGGGGAGACATGATGACAGTGTTCCAATATTTGAGGGGCTGACACAGAGAGGAAGGGGTCAAGCTATTTCCCAAGGCATCTGAAGGCCAGACAGGGAATAATGGATGGAAACGACCAAGGAGAGATTCAACCTAGAAATAAGGATACATTTTCTGACAGTGAGAGCCATCAACCAATGGAACAGCTTGCCTTCAGAAGTTCTGGGAGCTTCATCACTGGAAGCATTCAAGTAGAAACTGGACTGCCACTGGTCAAAAATGGTGTAGGGTTTACTTGGATTGGGCTAGATGACCTACAAGGTCCCTTCCAGCTCTGTTAATCTGTTAATCGTATATGATAATATTGGGAGCATATTAGTGCCTGTAGGCTTTATATTGGCAAACTTTGACTTTATGGAGCTTTGATGTGGGATGGCATCATTTATTAAAAGAATACCTTAGTTAACATTAATTTTGTGTTTCTTCCCTCTCATATCTCTTTCATCTTCTCACACTTTTAGTTTTTGTTTTAGATAATCTCTTTTAGATTATAAACCATTAATTGAATATAAACAAACAAGTCGGACTCACCTATGTATAACTACCTCAACTCCATGTGTCCTTTGGAGTCTGTCTTCAAACACCATACTAATCTTAACTATGTTACTTGGTGTCCTCCAGAAACTTCTAAATACCTCAATACTCTAATTTATTTATTTATTTATTTATTTTATTCGATTTTTATACCGCCCCTCTCCTTGCGGATTCGGGGTGATGTACAGCCATAGTCAATTTAAAAACCCCAAAAGACAAAAATTAAAACAGTTATTAAATAATTCAATGGCTATTTACATTTAAAATTCAATTAAAAATTTTGATTAAAATTTACGTTAAAAATCCAATTAAAATATAAACAATCAAATAATTAAAACCCAACTAAAACTAACCCAGGCCGGCAAGTCGAAATGCCTAGAATTGCCCCCCCCCTGAGCCTATTTAGAACTAAAATTTATTTATTCCTTTCAAGTAATGCTTTCTCCCCCTTCCCTCACTATTAACCTTCCTCCTCTCCTCCTCCTTCCAAATCTTACATTTGCATAAGATGACTTTCACAGCTACATTTGCCAGGGGAAAAAAATCTTTAAACATGTGTAGATCTGATCTCTTCAAATATTCTCTTTCCACTGTCTGTGCACATAAAGCTGTGTTAATATTTCCATTCTTTACATTTTTAGCTAAATGTATAATGTTTCTAAGTATCACTTTTTAAAAGTTTGGCTAATGGGGAATCTATTCAAGCCCCAGCCTGTTCTTCTGTTCCACTGAAAGACTGCCTTTATTTTAAAGGGGAATATTTTGCAGGCTTTTAAGGGAGCCAAAATTACTTGGAAGGCAGATAGGAGGAAATGAGGATAAAAGCTTTCTGATCAGTTCTGGCTTCAGAAACCAAGAATGAATTTTGTCACTTGATTTTTTTTTTAAGCCATGAAATGGAAATGCTGGCAGACTCCAGACTATTATGCTGTTGAGATGAAGAAAATGTATATGGCAATGAACAAGGTGAAAATGCTCAAGGCTTTCTTTTTCCAGAGAAGTTACATCTGTTGAATTCCAAGGAAACAAGCAACATCCTGATCAAACAGAAAGAAAAAAGGAGCATTGAGTCCAAACAAAACATCTGGATTTAAGTGTCAGTGCCAGCATGGAGTTTCTTTTCTCAGTAAACACTGAAAACGCTGTAGACGTTTAGTTGATGAATCTAGAGAATAGAAAAAATAGACTTTTTTAAAACGAATGTGTTTATTTATTAAATTTGTTGACTGCCTATCTTACCAGATTACAATGCTAAAAAGGATAAAACCAAAGAAAACATGCATCTTACATAAATAAAATATTAGAAAAATACAAATTATCCTCTCTAACTTAAAGATGGGCAGAAAGGGATTAAGATGAGTCAGCGCTAGGTAGGTTGGGTCTGTTATTCATCAACCACTGTGATGGTCTTCCATTGGAGTCAACTGAACAAACCAAGTCTTTGAGCTCTTTTAAGCTCTCGTTATTTGTCCCAGCTTCTGCCAACCTAGCAGTTTTGAAAGCACGTAAAAATGCAAGTAGAAAAAATAGGAACCACCTTTGGTGGGAAGGTAACAGTGTTCCGTGTTGCCTTTGGTGTTTAGTCATGCCGGCCACATGACCTTGGAGACGTCTTCGGACAGCGCTGTCTCTTCAGCTTTGAAACGGAGATGAGCACCGCCCCCTAGAGTCAGAAACAACTAGCACATATGTGCGAGGGAAATCTTTACCATTAAAACTAGATCCAAGACATTTCTCACTACCTTCCCATAGAACTGCTCCATTGGATCGAAGCTGTGCATCTCTTCAGTATGGCTATTTGTCCTTTGAAGGGTCTTTAAACTTTATATTATAAAGTGGCTACAGGTTCTGCTTGGAAAGCTATCATTAGGCATCATGCTGAGGACCTACTCACAGTAATATTTGTAGGTCAGTTGGCTATCTGGTTGCTGGGAGAATGACTATTTCTGTTGCTGCAGCTGCTAAAGAAGAGAGAGGGAGGGAAGGAGAGGGAGAGAGAACTGTATAATCTTGCAACGATACTGATTAGGGAAGAGTATAATCCAACAATTTAGGAGATTCAAGAATGTTCAACTATTCTTCCAGGATGTGCCAATCTGGCTATTCCAGGGGTGATTTAGCATTTTTCTGAAAATAAATCTTGTTTACCATATTCCTGGATTGATGGGATTTGAAAAGTTTCCGTACATTTTGAATACGATCTTTGTGTTCTGAAATCATAAAAGTGCTATGGTATTCTTTTTCATGTTTCCCTAATAGTCAGCCAGCCTGCCACAGTCATTGAGCACACTCAATAGACATGGAGTTTCCTCAACATTGTGAATAGATGGATTTATTTGGCTGGATAAACAAAGGTATAGATTAACAGGATGACTGGAGCCTTGAATTTTAAGGCTGGTTTAGTAACCTGCAGCAGAGTTGAAAATGCCACTAACTCAGTGGTGGAATTCAATTTTTTTTTACTACCAGTTCTGTGGGTGTGGCTTGGTGGGCGTGGCTTGTTGAACGTGGCAGGGGAAGGATACTGCAAAAGCCCCATTCCCTCCCCACTCTTGGGGGAAGGATATTGCAAAATCTCAATTCCACCCCATTCTGGGGCCAGCCAGAGGTGGAATTTGCAGGTTCTCTAAACTACTCAAAATTTCCACTACCGGTTCTCAGAACCTGCTGAATAACACCCCATGAACTAACCTCAAGGTTGTGTAACATAGGAAGACATTCTAAGTGGGAGACTAGACTGAACATATCTACAGGATGTAATGTTATTACAGCCCATAACAATCTATATATCAATGGTATATTTTATCACTTCAGGGCTGACTGTAACAAAAACTCCATCCTATGTGCCGGTTCTGTTATCCATTTGTTATCAGAAAACATTTCTATCTGAGATAGTGTGCTTTTGGTATTTATCAGTTTTTCCCACACGGCTGGTTCTCCGAAGTCGATTTCACCATCTAAGCAAAACCAAACAGGTTTCTGGCAGCTCTTGGGTGAAATTTTCACTTCATCAAATAAAAGGAGGGGAGAGGGAGAAGATCATTTTGTTACTTTGATGAAGATGCTTTGCACATTTTGACACGCTGAACTCCCTCCAGGGTGCTTACTGGCCATGAAGCTCTTTCATATCTCATTCATTATCAGGGAGAGATGAAAAAATGCTTCCTCATTTCTCTCACGTATGAGTAAATTAACTAAAACCATGGAGACACAGTTTCATTAAAAGAGATGGAGTGAGAGCGGCCACAGCCTCTGCACATGGGGACTGGCCTGACCTGACACAGAGCAGCCTAGCCTGCAGTCCGAAAAAGAGATTACTTGGAAATTTCTTTATCAAAGTGCTAATCATCTGCAACAGCAAAGCTTAGAAATGCAATAATGCATTTCTAATAACATGTGGTTCACCCGAACCGGTCTGGACTGGCTGAATCTCATCCCTGGTTGAGAAACAAGAGAGATGTATTTGGCTCTGAAGTACCCAAGATTTACAGTATGTTAGGTTAGATTAGATTAGATTAGATTAGATTAGATTAGATTAGATTAGATTGGATTGGATTGGATTGGACTGGACTGGATTGTAGACTGTTCCTTCCTATTCCTCCAAAAAAAAACAGACCAGTGAAGGTCAAAAAACCTGCAAGATTAGTGGTGAAGCAATCGATTGGAGTAATTTGGAAGATTCTCTAACTGAATTAGACTTGAATTCTTGTATTAACACAAAACCTCTGTTCCAGCTCCTTCTGGTTTATCCTATTTCTTACCATTCCTCAAACATCTTGCTCTGTGATAAAACCATGAAGAGTATCAATGTTGACTTTGAGCTGGCTATTTTTATTATTGCAAGTCTGTACAAAATTAAGACATCTGCCATAACTTGATCCACTACACACAATATTCTTTTTATTTCAGCAATTTTACCAATTCCTGGGTCAGATTGTGAGAGACTGCACACCCATCCTCCAGAAAAAACCGAACCATGGTTGCAGCAGAAAAGGACCCTTGGTTACATTCAACTTAAATTTTTCTAAATCATTCATATTCTGAAACAGCTAATTCCCTGCAAATGAGATGTCATTTGCAGACATATATAGAGGTGTGTGTTTCTAGTAACTATGGCAACAAAAGTAATATAAAAGTGGTGGAGGTAGAAGGTAGACCTCTTTTTCAGCAATGACAAGAAAGTAGATAGTCAAAAATAGCTGGGACATCTGAAGTGGCTTTGAGGAAAGTTGGAAGGCAATTGTAATATTCAGTCTATTCAGTGTTACACTTTGAAACTTGGGGAAGCAAAAGAAATCACATTAAGAATCATTATACCCTGCCAGACAGAATGATGTGAAAAAGTAGCATAAGAATTCTTAGCATGCAGTGTTAGTCCTACAATCTGTACAATTCAGAGGTAATTAATTAGCTGGATGCTGAAGAGGCCTGTAGGCTTACTTGTGGTGGTGTGTAGGCCAAGATAAAATTGCAGAGATGGAAGGTTGGCTAAGTCTGCAGCTTTTCCAGGGGTATTTAATTAATCCTTAAAGCTGCAAAAAAAATCCTGTCATCTCTAGCAAAAACAGATCCCCGTCATCCTTTAATTGTTGCAAAGTGTCTTGATCTGGACGTATTGAAGCAGAAAACCTGGCTTCTGCAGAGCGTCAGCGGACTTGGAAGAAAAAATAATTTGATGGGCCCAGTAAGAGAAAAAGCCAGGTGGCAAATCCTGTTTTGACAACAATGCAACCGTCTGTAGCTCCCAAAAAACTATTTCCATAATGAATTGGGGCATAACACCAAAGAGGTGCTCCTTGTTTAAAGTACTTCTCATTTTTAAAGGCAACAAACACAAATAAAAACATTCTTTCTTCAAATCAGCATAGCTCCTTGTGATGTGAGGATCTGCACAGTTGTTTTGGCAGAGGAATGAAGTGGTCAATCAGTCCATCTTTCTTATTCGTTTGATTTTCCAGTCATGTTTATCGCTTAGAATGCCAGGGAAGTGTTGTGGCTTGCCAGCAGCCTGTGGAGCTAGCAGTGGAGTCAGACAGTGAGGAGGCTGGGGAAGAACATGGGCCATTCCTGGAGTCTGGGGAAGGCCCAGATGAGAACTCTGCATTGGAGGCAGAGATGGGGACAGGGCCATCTGGGAGTGATGTGTGGACTCCAGAGCTTCCAGAGTAAGACAGCAGTTAGGCAGAGGAACAGGAGGAGCCTGTTCCTAGTGCACGCATGCGCAGAGCTGCCAGAAGGCAAGAGCAGATAAAACAAAAGGGACAACTCGGGAGTAAGGCCAGGAGATGATTGGTCCCTCTCATAAGGCTTAAAAGAGCAGCAAAGGCACCTGGGCTCTTTGTAGGAAAGCAACATTGTTAAATCTGTTTCCAGTCGGTGTTTCTTATTTCTGAACTTCATGGGACTTTGCCAAGAAAGGCCTTTGGCAGAGAAGATAAAGGTTTGTGATAAACCCAAATGACTTATTCCAATGAACTTGTTTTGCAATTAATTTGGACTCAGCTGGGAATGAAGTAATTCTCAGCTGTTATAATAAAATAGTTTTTTTTGGACTAATTGTGCCTTGTACTGACTAAAGATGCTTAGATCACAACAATGAAATGAAATGTTAAGAAATGGATAACCATCCCTCTCAGTTGCCCCCTTGCTTTTTTCTAATGCCTTTTAAAAGGCGGCCTGGGATGGAATAGGATTCAGAGAAAGAAGTAGGGATGTCAAATCATTAAAGAAAACATCAGACTCCTGGGAGAGGAAAATGCATGAGAAATCTGCTTTGAGGGATCTTTGGTGCTCTCTGAGCTTATAGTTGCTTTCTTGTTGTATTGTTTAATGCTTGTTGTTAATCTCTGCTTATCTGAGTGTCGATTTGCTTCAGCAACCAATGTATAGGTCTCAACAAGCATGCACTACTCTTGCTTTAATGTCAGGGAAGGGGCTATTGTTTTGGGGGGCTGGGGTGAAAGAAATGCAGACAAATAGTACACACACATTCTCTGGTTTTATAACATTGAATTAAATCTATGAAATTACAGTTTCACCTTCCTAAACTTTCATTTAAGCATCAATACAGAAGTCTTTTGAAATAAAAATGGGAGGCAGAAAATCTAGCCTCCGAATCTATTCAAATTCTCCAGACTGCATAACTTTTTTTAAAAAAACAACACTACTATTTTCTGAAATGCATGCAGAAAGAGAAAAATAGATTCTTTCAGGAAGGTTTTTTTTTAGATCATCAGTATTCCATTGAATCAGTTTGTAGTGTTTCTTGATCATATTTATACTATTTTTATACAAAACCAACAAGATAATGCAAACCATTTTTACATATTAATAGAGTAAACTTGTAATGCAATCATCTAGAGTCAATTGGTCCAGTGGTTAAGGCACCAAGTTAGAAATTGGGAAACCCAATAATTTCTCATCTTATAGGTTTGGTATTAAAAGAACAAATGGGGTGGGGGGGCACATGGAATATTTGTTTGAAAATGAAAGCCCTAAAGGAGTTATTGCAAAATTTACAATAATTGGTAATTTCCCGAATTTATTTTTCTTCTTTAACCATGAGAAGAAAATAAAAAAAAACCTTACTTTGAGGGGAAAAAAAGAAATTGGGAGATCCTGACTTCTGATCCAGCCTAAGGCACACAGCCACCTTGGATCAGTCACTGGGAAGCAGGAAGTGGCACAACACTTGCCTTGTTTCAAACATTTGAACCAGGAGGGGGGAGAATAACAAGGAAGAAAATTAGAAACCTATGGGAAACTAGAAACCATGGGTAGACAAAAGAAAGACAAATAGGAGAAGCAACCTAGAACTAAAGACAACTTTCCTAATGGTGAGGGCAACCAACCAATGGAACTTCTTGACTTCAGGAGCTTGTGGGTGCACCATTGCTGGGGGCTTTCAAAGAGAGACTGGACAGCCATTTTTCTGAAATGGTGTAGAACGGAGGTTCCCAAACTTGGCAGCTTTAAGACTTGTGGACTTCAACTCCTAGAATTCTCCAGCCAGCTCTGGTGTAGAGTCTCCTGCTCAAGCAGTGGGTTGGACTAGAAGACCTCCAAGTTCCTTCCAACTGTATTATTCTATTTTTTTGTGTCACGAGGGCTTCAGAGATCATGCTTGTATGCTATATATATTCACACATATGGAATTTTCCCATCATCGTTATTGTGTACTCTGGAGAACAAGAAATACCATCAGGTTTGGAATATTTCCTTCAGTCCCACAACATTATCTTGCTGTGGAAATGAGGCTTCCTCAGTATATCAGCAAAAAGAGGAAGGTATCACAAGTGGCCACTGAAAGCCACATATAGCATATAGATTACATATATACTCTATAAAGCCAAAATAATAGATTAACAGATTAACAGAGGTAGAAAGGACCTTATAGGTCATCAGGAGACCCTACACTATTTCTGACAAACAGTAGTCCAATCTCTTCTTGAAAGTCTCAAGTGATGAAGCTTCTACAACTACCGAAGGCAAGCTGTTCCATTGGTTAATTGTTCTCACTGTCAGAAAGTTCCTCCTCATTTAAATGTTGAATCTCTCCTTGGTCAGTTTCTATCCATTATTCCTTGTCTGGCCTTCAGGTGCTTTGGAAAACAACTTGATCTCCTCCTCTCTGAGACAGCCCCTCATGTATTGGAAGATGGCTATCATGTCTCCTCTGGTCCTTCTCTTCACTAGACTATTCATGCCTAGTCCCTGTAACCATTCTTCATATGTTTTACTCTCCAGTCCCCTAATCATCCTGGTTGCTCTTCTCTGCACTTTTTCTAGAGTCTCAACATCTTTTAATGGCTGCTATTCATATTCTTCATTCTCAATATGACTGGAATAGAGACTCCCAAGGCCCAGTTCTGCTACTCAGTGTAGAACCAGGGTTGATATTGAAAGGTGATGGGAAGAACAGGAGAAAGAATAAGGATGAATTTCCCAGCATGTGTCACCAAGACAACCAAAGTGGTCTCAGTCCCATTTTCCAGCCACAAACTCAACTGAGTAGTCACAGATAAATAATAGCATTCATTGAACTAATAAGTTAAGAGGATTGTTATTCAACACACATCACAATTACCACAAGCCTCCTAGGAAATAAAACATTGCTCTTGTGTCATAATATTTTCTGTATTTTTGCTTAACTGCTTGTGTTTCTTAAGTATGTGCATTGATATTGTAAATATGTTTCTGACAAAGCTTCTTCTTAGAGGTCTCCTGTGAAAAGAGAAGCTTTGTTATATGTTGCTGCCAGTAAATGCCCAATACAGACAACTCACCCCATTAATTTATGAATGGAAACAATGCCCAATAGAGCAGATACACACAGTGCATGGTGTCTTTTATTTGTTAAATGCCTATGAAGGAAGATTTAAAGTTTCATTTCTTTTTGTTGGAAACCAACATTAATTAAGTTCTCCACGCAGGGAAAATGAAAATAATCATAGATTATATAATTTCTGGATCTACTCCCTCTCTTCTTATAACAAAGTCAGAGTATTCTTGTAGGTTGAAGATTTATTCAAAGTCTGCAACAGAAGTTATACAATAAATAAATAAATAAATAAATAAATAAA
>JANHFP010000482.1:0-12419 GCA_032468135.1 Calamaria suluensis | reverse complement strand
ATCCTGATTACAATTTCCAATTGTGTCTCAGGCTATTTTTTCCTGGATTTAAAGTCTATACTGGGGGACACTGACAGTCAGACTAATAGCAATAGCATTTAGGCTTATATACCACCAGTAGTGTTTACAGAACTCTCTGGGTAGTTTACAATGTAAGCATTATTTACGTATTTATTTACATCATTTACACATTATTTACAAGGCTGATTCAACCTTGAGTCAAATCAGGATTGGACTTTGCCTTTAATATAGCACTTTAACCACTGTGGCACCAGGTCTCATTAGCTAATTCTAATGAAAGAGCTGGTCTGTTTATAATCTGCTTAAACAAATACATTTATAAGATGCTTTTTCAAACAGAAGCTTGAAAACTTTCTTAATAGTGTACAACAGATTTTAATATTTGTTCATATATAGTATATAAGAATAATATATAATGGAAAGCATTTTGCCAAATATGCCTCCAGTGATAAATCTCTAAAAAAAGGGATAGGCAAGTTAAACACTTATTTGGATTCAGAAATAGGACAAAAAGCTTTGAAAATAAAAAAAGAGAATAATAAATAAAAAGACTGTTTAACATTAGAAAAGAAAATATGAGCATGAAAATAAAATACATTTCCAGAATATTTGTATGATTGTATGACAACTTACTTCTTAGGTGACTCTTGGTGGCTAAGAAGGGATAAAAAAAAATCAGATACAAATTAAAATGATAAAATAATGAAATAAAACATAGTGGTGGGGGACCAGATATCCAGTGCCCATAATAATGTAATTGCAGTCATAATACATCTAAGGAATGCCACATTTAAAAAACTGGTTTGTTGACATTCACTCAATAATGAAATACAAAGCCAACTATCAGCCTGGGAAAATTATTCTACTCTTTTTCCCCAGTTATTCTTAAATGGCAGTCTAAATTGCTGAACATCACAATCCTTGTAAAATATATTAAAAGCTTTAAAGCTTTTTGCAAACGCTCACAATGAATACCTGAAAAAGTCAAGTCGAAGATCTAATCTGCTTCCAAAATCATCTTTGGCAAACAAGTCACAAAGCAGAGTGGAGACCCTTGTCATAGAACTAAAAGCAGGACATCCCCTCAGTGTTAACTTCATGTTTTGAAGAACTTGAGCATTTTAAAATTGTCTTACAGCTGCAAGAATTGGTAGTGGAGGTGGGGAGAATTTTGTGCAAAGGGAAATTAGTAGAGGGGCTAAATCAAATGTCTCCTGATCCAGGTTGGAAGAGGGCTGAAATTATTTCAGAGAAAGCCCAACTTTTTGGGCCAGAAAATTCTCAGAGCCTTCAGCCTAACTTGTACTGGTAGCCCATCTCTATTTTCCTATTTGTGTTCTGCAAAGAAGTGGTACCATATAACCAGTGATGGGTTTCAATTTTGTTTTACTACCGGTTCTGTGGGTAGTGGCAGGGGAAGGATACTGTAAAATCTCAATTCCCATCCCACTCCAGGGGAAGATTACTGCAAAATCCCCATTTCCTCCCGATCAGCTGGACCTCAGGAGGCAGAGAATAGATGGGGGTGGGGCCAGTCAGAGGTGGTATTTACCTGTTCTCCAAACTACTCATGTTTTCTGCTACCAGTTCTCCAGAACTGTTCAGAATCTGCTGAAACCCACCTCTGAGTATAACAAATGCAACAAGTGATCTTTGTGGTGGCCATTGCACATAATCCAGATTTATGCTACTAGGTTTAAAATTAAAATTCTATTTCCTGACTAGAAAGACCCAGTTCTCTTGTCTTAGCAAGGTCTCTATTCTTTCCTGTCAGTCTTTATAACATGTAACATAAAACTGTGATTTCAAAGGATTAGCCAAACCAGGACAAATCAGCTGTTTTGACTAGCACTTGAGGACAATGTTGGAAAAAGAGGGGAGGGGGATGTAGGTTGGAGTCTAAGGCTTTCCTAATTTTAAACTATTACTTATTTGCCAAATCCAAAGTTTTAAGAATAATTTGATGTTTTAGAAGTCTGAATCTCTCTTTCAAAGTTTGATCAGAAAGTGGGATTTGCAGAAATTGTTCTTGGTGAACTGTAGATTTTCAACAACTTTATAAAGTCCTTTTGGATCTTGAAAAAGTACTTATGGTATTTATTCCATTTAAAATATATGGGATTTAAGAGTATTCTTATCATCTAGTCTGGGCAGTTACGACTAACAGTGCAGGGGATTATATAATAGAACTGATTACATCCTCCCTAAAACTAATAGAGATTTTCTTTGATGTCTTGCACAAATCTGACAAATCCCATACATATTAGGAGACAGAGTTAACTGAGTTAAGTAATCAAAATGATATGATAAAGCATAGAGACTTGACAGCTTTGGGGTTCTTGTCCCAAGGTTGTTTTTTCAAAATGCAACTGGAGTTTCTGGTTTTTCTTTAAAGACGTTTCATGTCTCATCCAAGAAGCTTCTTCAGCTGTTGGATGAGAAGTGAAACATCTTCAAAGGAAAACCAGAAGGTCCAGTTGACTCTTGAAAAAGCACCTTTGGGACAACTGTGATCTGAATGATGGAGAATCTTCACAGACTTTGAGTTGCTTCTTGCTTTTGTGATCACCCAGAATTCCCAAGCACCTGAAATATTGTAAGCATCTTCTTGTTAAATTTAAATAACTAATAAAAATTCAAATTTCTTTTAGTCTATTTCATCTTCATCCTGTCTACCTTTTATGACAGGCTCCATCACTAAAAGTGATTCTTGATTGTGAAATATTTGTAGACCTTTATTTAAATCATAAATAAGAAGTAACGTTGTAACTTTCAGATGTTCTTATCTGAATTAATCAGTTCCTTATTTGTTGTTTTGGATTCAGACATGCTATACTTCCAAACAAGGGTTTTACTATGCAGTAGTATACTATAAGGTTTTACTACCTTATTCACAAAATTCTTAGATTCCCAGATGGCGTTCATTTCCAGTTGTATCAGTCCTATCTTTTCACAGCATTTCTTGTGTCATTTTTTTCCTTTCCAAAGAGCATCTGTTAAGATGGAATAACTGTAGAATGCATTTTGATTGATATTGTTAGACATTTGCTCTCTGGAAACCCATATTTCTCCAAAGTAAAATTGTTTTTTAGACATCCAAACATACAAATCAGCTTTTTTCCCTTATATAAGAAAATGGATTTTTGTATGCCCAAAACCTTTTAAAATTTCTGAGAAGCCTGAGGGCAGGATGTTCATTTGGTTCTTCCCATCTTCTCTCTGCATCCTATTTCAATTGGGGGCGGGGGAATACTTTGATCCTTGAAAAAAACAATTCTAGTAAATAAGAGTGTAAAGCAAAAATAACTCTGAAATAACCCTTGAGATTATCTTCTGTCTCGGTAGTTTTACTGCATTGTGGGAAAGGTATTATATCACTTCAGACATTGTAGCTTGGATGTCCTTCTATATATAGGACCTGATGTTATTTATTACTACAAGTGAAGTTACTTGATGCATGTCTTGCACAATCTGCACATAAGCTCAGTAAGAAGCAGAGGTGGTATTCAGAAGGTTCTGACCAGTTCTGGAAAACCGCTAGCAGAAATTTTGAGTAGTTCAGGGAACTGGTGGTAAAAATTCTGCCTGCCCCTGCCCCCATCCATTTTCTGCCTCCCAAGTCCCAGCTGATCAGGAGGAAATGGGGATTCTACAATATCCTTCTCCTGGAGTGGGGTGGGAATGGAGATTTTACAGTATCATTGCCCACCAAGCCATGCCCACAGAACTGGTAATGATTTTTTTTTATTTCCTCCACTGGTAAGAAGAAAAGTTGGGCTTTTCAGAGCATGGTCCCTTCTCTTTAAAGGAGAAAGAAGAAATGGTTGTAAGGGAATATAAAAAAGAAGTGAAGAATGGAGTAAGAAATTTAAATATTTTTTTATTTATATGAGTCTTGAGGTAAAATAGCCCCACTCTTATCAGTGTCCCAGAGACGTCCTGAACTGGGGAAAAAGAACAAAGACAATCCTACAGGAGTAAGGAGGCCAATGTTGAAAAGCGATATTTCAAAAGAAGATGAAGACAAGAATGGGCACCAGTGGACAGCCTTTATTTCTTCCCTGAACATTTGGACAGCATAGCTTTTCAGTTATTTTTCCAGCCGGACAAAGCAGTTGTGATGAATCTGGAACTGAGTTGCAGGAGGGAAAGGGACTCTTTATCCAGGAGGTAAGATGCCATTCAGTCGTGAGTCCTTGGTGAGCAGAAAGAGGCTCGGAAGGGTTCCTTCCCAAACCTTCACAGGATCTTATCTGATCAGTTATTCAGAACATGTTTTAGTCTGCCAAAAATTCTGTTACCAGTGAACAGCAGACAAGAAACTATTCTGAGCAATTCATCATGTCATTCTTGGTTTCTTGCCCCTGTCAGCAGTGGAGAGCCAACTGGGAAATCTGCACTGAAGCCAGTGAAACTGGACAGTCAGCCATGTCCAGAGTAGCTATCTTGACAGACCAGCCTTGTAGTAACCAGCCTTGGAAGATAAAAGGTTGAGACAGGAAAAAGGAAAGAGATGGTAGAGACACAAATGGAATGGGTCTACCAGTACAAAAAGAAAAAGGCAGGCAGGTAGACGGAATAGCTTGATAAGAATTAAGTAAAACTAAAAATAGGTGTAGGTAAAGAACAGAAGGAATTGGTAAGTTAATGATGAAATAAAATGTCAGTAGAAGTGATGAACAGAATTTAATAATGTTGCTGCAGATAAAAAAGAAAGGACTACAGCATACAAGATAGCACTGATTAAGGCCAGATGAAAGTGTAGTGAATAGATAACTCAGATTAATTGTAATGGAGCAGAATAAAGATCCACAGAAAACTTCTAAAACTTAAAAAGATCAGTGAAGCATTAGGAATAAGTTATAAGAAGAATTAGAATGACTGGACATAGAACATAAAATGCATAATAAATAACAAAGAACTTCACTGTTTGCTTATTTTTTCTTTTTTTTGAAATGCTAGTTATTCATGATAAAAATAAGTTGGAACTGCCCAGGGCTATTTTGCTATTTTAGAATGTTGTAATAATCCTCTTATCTTCCTTGTCTTAAAAATACTTCAGGAATTTCTGTATGATTAAGTTCCACCATATCAGATTTTAACCCAGCTATTCCTGAAGTTTGTACGTTCATGTTTATCTTCTTCCTTCTGTTGTTGAACATTTTTTGGTACTTTGTCTCTGATAATTCAATGCTGCCTGTGAATTATGGAAATTGAAGTGCATCAGATCTTTTGGGCACCATTCTGGACTATGGGTAATAGATATATATAGTCAGATAGCCTACATTGGGCAAATAATCTGAGGACTATATGTGGCTTCTGATTCCTTCTCTACAATCCCTCTCTGATCACAATTACTTAAAGTGACTGGCATGACTTCTCACCATTATGAGCAAGAAACCTTGATTAAAAAACTTTACCTCACCAGTCAGCTAGCAAAATGAAAACAGTATGAAACCAAATCTCACTTGTGAATCTATTAAAAAAAGATCATTTGTTCACTGTGCAATACAGTCCCATTTGTTTTGAACCATTGCTCCTTTTGTCCTCCTAAGAATATATTAAGTGCTGCTCAGACTTGAAAATGTGGCATAGCCCTCTTTTCCACAGTATATCTGTAGATTTATTTATTTAATAAGAAATACGGTCAATGGCCAGCGGGAAATTGCTGAGTTGATCTGCTCAGTGGAAAATCTGGAGTTGAAAAGCAGAAGTAAGGCCTTTCATCTTCACTGTGTTTCATAATTCCAGAAAACCTTACCATCTTACAGGAACACCTGTTGGTGAAGATAACCGATCTAAAGTTTCCTCAAAACAATTCTTAGTTTGGAATTGAATGTTGTTCTGGGAGTACAGATTGGGGCTGTACCTCCAAATACATGGAAAGCTAAATAGGAAAGAATGTTTCAGAAATATTGTAAAAAGCCCTATAAAGGAGATGCTGTGCTTTGAATGACAAAGGAAAGCATTCAAAAGCAGAGGGTTGGCAGGGATGCTTGTTATCCCCCCAAAAAAAGAAAGAAGAAGAAGCAAAACAGAGGGGAGACTGGACAACCCCTGCTACCAGTGGAATGCAGTTCTTGTGATGAATACCAGAATACGTGGATTGGTAAAAGGAGGAGCTTTCAATGCCTGCTATTTGAATGAAGGGCATTTATTTGACAGGCAACTCATTGTGCTTCAATCAGAAGGAACTATGGCAGCCAAAATCAAGAGCTTCATTTAATATCAGTTTAAGTGCATCACAAATCTAGAATGAATAGATCTGAAGAGCTGTGCAATTTAGAAACCTTGTACTATGATTGACTATCTCCAATGTATGTCCGGAGCTGCTGCAAAAATATCAGTTATTCCTGCGAGCAATGGATAGTAAGCAACTGGCAAAGAAGCAATTAGAGATAGAAGGGAATGTGCAGAATTATTCAAAAGTCAATCACTTCTCCCCCGGACAAAATTCTAATCAGTTAGGAAAAGGAAGACAGAACGGGGTTCTACTGCTGTGGTCTATAATGGCATTAGCATTGCAAACCTCATTAAAAACTTTAAAAAAAAACACATGTGAGCGTCTATAAAAAGAAATAAAAAACTAAGAAAGGACAGTATGGAATCCACTGAAGTGTTTAACATCTCATTTGCTCACTTGCTCTCTCTCTTTCATTTCAGGTGGTAGGTTTCATTAGAGGCAGGACAATTCTGCATTTTCATTATGTTGTGGCCAGAGGTCTCCTATCCTACAGCCTGAGAATGGTTGCTTCCTTCTGCAGGTGTTCAAGAGAAAATTGTGACTAGAACAAGATGGAAAGGGCAGCAATCCAAAAGCTCTGTTAGCCTTTACTCATCAGACATTATATCATAAATATGCTTCTTTGTGATACTGCAAGGTCTTTTTGGCCCGAACACAATACTTCTTTAAAAATGGAAATGTCCCAAGTTTTTTTAAAAAAATTGTATCAAACCTGGTTTATTATAGTGGCACAGGGAATGGCTTTGAAAGACAAGAGTAAAACCTTCTACCAAAGCAACGGTAAGATAAAGAGGGTCTGAGCCTGGGCCAGGAAAGTAACTTGAGAAAACCTCTCAGACAAAGACATACAGATAAAGAGAAGGATGGGGAAGCGCATTCGGATCTGCAATATTCTGCTACAATAGTTCCTACTATTATTGCATTCTGCTACAATGCAATAAAAGTAGCATTGACTGGATGGCACTGATTTCTTAAGACGACGTTTGTAGGGATGACGTTTTGCATTTGGGGGAGACGGTTGATCTCTGCTGACTGTAGATCAGGTGTCTCCAACCTTGGCAGACTTGCTGGCTGAGGAATTCTGGGAGTTGAAGTCCACAAGGCTGAAAGTTGCCAAGGTTGGAGACCCCTGCTATAGATAAGTCCCAGAAGTAGTTTGCTGTTTACTTTCTACCTAGGACTGAGAAAGAAACTGATCTAAAGTCACTAGCAGTACTGCTGGGGTACTGGAGCCCCAACTCCAGCCTTAACCACTACGCCAGACTGGTATTCTTATCTTGCACTATGGATACTGATATTTTCATGTTTAATCTTTGAACACATTTCCTTGTGCTGCTGGAGACTGGGATGCATATACAATTTAGTATCCTGCAGTATTGGTTCTTTAGTTTTGATTCAGGTTATTTATTTTTGATTTACAGATCATCAGATTCCCAGATGAAGCTGAGCAGCTTGCATTTTAAAAGAAAAAAAAACAACCAAAGAAAAATGAAGAAGAAATATATATATATATATATATATATATATATATATGCCCAGCGAGAACACATCCAACACAGCAGAAAAAAAAAACCATGATGGAACATTGACAACCAGCCTAATCACAGATCTGGGAGCAAAGCCAGGTGTTCAAGATATCTATATCTTGAGTGGTGGATGCTGCTGTCATGCCTCTGTCAGCGTCCGACTCGGAGGTTGAGAAGGAACAGCTGGCAGAGAGCAGTGAGGGCGAGACTGGAGCTGAGGATAAGAATGGGGAAGAGCAGGCCCAGGCTGGATCCAGTGAGCTACGGGCAGAGCCAGAGAGGGGAAGTTCAGAGGAGAAACTGAGAGCAGCTCCCCCACCTGATCCAAGATAGAGACGCAAGGAGAAGAGGGCATTAGAAAAAGGTCTACTCAGGAGGAAGTGACGAATGGGATGCAGCTGAGCTAAAACCTTTAAAGCTAGCCAGTTTGCAATTAGCAGTTCTGGAATCAAAGGCTGAATTTGCAGTTATAGCTTCTTGGTGACCTCTTTAATTCTTCTATTCCAGCATTTGGCAACTGGGTCTGCAATCCAAAACATTACGTTATTACTTAATAGGTGTATGTGAAACTACAATAAATTGCAACAGACAATTCATCAAATATGTTTTCCGGATACTTTCCGTAAATCTGCCGGGATGTTTTACATAGCAATTAGATTGCTTGCTGAATAACTAATGTGGCAGGGACAATTGGGAAATGCCGGTCAGATGATGCCAAAGGGACTGGAGTCACTCAGAAATCCTGTTATGTGAATTTTGAAACAAAATCCACAAATCTGGCATATTCTCCGTGGGTTTAAACTTCAGTGCCTTTATTCCCAGGATACTGATTGGGATTATATGGGAATTAAAATTCCACAGACCTGGATCTAATAACTTCTTTGTAAATTTATGAGAGGGAACTCATTGAAGCAGCTGCATCTTTTTCCAAAATCAGCCATTGAGTCCTGGGAAGATAATTTGTTTAGCAAATTGGACATGGACACTGTGTGCATGCCCCCATGACCTTTAAAGTGCATTTCTGCCTGCACAGTTTTGATATGAACTAACTAGACTCTTTAGACTAGCACTCTCCAACCTTGGCAAGTTTAAGACTTGAGGACTTCAACTCCCAGAGGGGGGAGGAACTCTGGGACTTGAAGTCCCCAAGTCTTAAACTTGCCAAGATTAGAGATCCCTGCTGCAGGCAACCAGGTTAAGGTGATATCCACTAATCCTGGGAATGCACAGAAAAAAAATGGTGCCAGCACTATTTTGAAATTTTCATAAGGCTGGAGAAAGATGCTAAGTTGAAATTTCAACTGCTAACTAAGTTTTTTCCGGATGCCAATCTGTCTCAGGTGAGACAAATGCAGGTGGATATTTGTAAAGGTGTGCTGCCGTATGTGCCAAATTGTTCAATGAATAGGTCACAGACATGGAAATCTCCAGCTCTGTGTCTATGGAGAGTCTCAATCATCCAGGTCAAGCTTTTTTCAAGAGGCAACTGGATTTTCTGGTTTTTCTTTGAAGATATTTTGTTTCTCATCTAAGAAGCTTCTTCAGCTTCACCTCTGAGCTAGTTTGTTCAGGTTATTTCAGAATGTGTGTCTAGTATTTCTCTGGAGAGGTGCCAATACCTTAACCTAAAATAATTTGGTGGATAGTGAGAAGGAGGAATTTATGATGAAGTGAGAATATTTAGCGTTTGATTATTGCAGCAATAGGAGACACTATTTCTATGGCTGCCAGTATTTGTTTTACTCCCTATAAGATTACCATAGAAGGCTGTAATTCTTAGTACCTCAAAATCTATCTTCTTCTCAAATACTTTTCCCCCTATAAAAAAGCTATGCATTTAAAGATTACTGTGCCATTCCTAATTTTGAGTTGATTTTATTGTCGCAAGATGGCAGTGACATTTCTTTTATTCTGTTAGATATCTTTGTCAATTTTCAATTTTCTAGTTACCCAACTTCCTTATCAGAGAAGTCCTCTTGGAAATAATTCACACATCATGTTTTCTCTTGGGATTTAAGAGTGGGAAGCAGATGGTTGTAAAAATGAAACATTGGACACCACGAGCATCCTAGTCATCTTGTATAAAGCACAAACACTCCCTATTTTTCTTCTCGTATTGAAAACATTCTGGAATCATTTCAACATCCAACAGAATATGAATTGTTCTCGGAAGGGGAAAAAACCTTTAGCACAGTATTGCTTCAATTGTGTACCTGTCCACACTGAAAGTGAGGTATGACCATGTAATCACAATTAATTTCTCTATATGTATTTGGTATTTTGAATATGTAGAGTATAGTGAATTTTTTAATAATGAATTCAAAGTGGCTAAGTATCAATATCAATTGGAATAGCATTTTATTGATTATGTGCCATCAAGTTGGTCTTGATTCTTACTGATCACATAGATAGATTTTCTTCAGGAACATCCATTCTTCACCTTGTCCTTCAGATCTTCTAATCATGTACTCCTCATATTGTAATCAAATCCATCCATCTTGCTGCATGCTGTTCTCATTCCTTGACACCTCCAGCATTAGAGCATTCTACAAAGGGCTGAGCCTTTCCTTAATGTGTCCAGAATAGGCTAATTTGAGTGTGGTTCATTGTACATCAAATGATAACTCTTGAGTTGAATTGTTTGATAATCCCTGTGGCAGGGATAGGGACACGGTAGCTCAGTGGGTAAGACAGCTGAGCTTGTCGATTGGAAGCTTGGCAGTTCAGCAGTTTGAATCCCTAGTGCTGTGTAACAGAGTGAGCTCCTGTTACTTGTCCCAGCTTCTGCCAAACTAGCAATTTCAAAAACACACAAAAATGCAAGTAGAAAAAATAGGGACAACCTTTGGTGGGAAGGTAACAGCGTTCCGTGCACCTTTGGTGTTTAGTCATGCCAGCCACATGACCACAGAAATGTCTCTGGACAGCACTGGCTCTTTGGCTTTGAAACAGAGATGAGTGCTCAGAGTGTTCCATATTTTTTTGATTTTTGGCCACGTCCACCATATGTGGTAATAGGTGCCTTGACTAGCTCTGCTCAAACTGGAATGAGTGTGTGCACGCATGCACATGTGCATGTGTGCACTGGAGTGCCGGAAACCTGAAGATGTGTCATAGGTTCACCGTCATGGATCTATGGTGTACCAGGAGCCTTCTCCAACAACAGTATTCAACAATTTCAATACTTTTTCTATTCTGCTTCTTCAAAGTCCAACTTTTGCTTCCACAGAATTTGACAAAGAAAAGTACCTGCATAATTCTGAACTTTATAGATATAGGCACATTCTGGCATCTGAATATCTTTTCCAAGGCCTTCAAAGCTATTTTATCAAATGCTAATTTTCAGTTAATTTCTTGGTAGATGGATGCTTCCTTTTCTATTGATATTTAAAATCACAAAAGGCAGAAGCTATCCATCCCTTCAAAAATCTCATAATGTTAGAGTAACAGAATAACAGAGTTGGAAGGGACGTTGGAGGTTTTCTAGTCCATCCCTATACAGAGAGCAGGAAACCTATACCATTTCAGACAAATGATTGTCCAATCTTTTCTCCCACAACTTCTGGTGAGGGATGAGGTGATTAATGCTCTCGGTGCTTGGCTGCCTTGTTGCAGATTACCCAAACCAGGCAACATCACTAGCAATAATGATGTTAGCCATTTTGGACAATAAAACAACCTGCCAGCAAACCGCCAAGCTCAGATTCCTGTACCTATTGCCATTAGTTTGGTTTTCTTGATTTTTTTATCTCAGTCTTATTTTTTTCTCTTAACTTTGATTCCCAGAACTTGCAGATTATTTGAATTTTCAGCTATCATTGTGCATGAAATAAGCCTGATAAATCTAAATGAATATAAAAAGAAACAAAACTAAAAAATCCCTTGGGTAATGTCTTAACAGACATTCCATGTAAAATCAGATCTGCTATTTGGCACAGCTTTAGCCTTCTTCTGCATCAAATGTGTACTAACTAACAGATGTTAGTGGGCTTTGCTTCTTTTGTGTTAGAAATAGTGCCTACTCAAAGCAAATGTATTATTTTGTTAACTGTCTAGTCTTATCTATATGTAATGGTTATAATATCTTGGAAGTTTATGTTTTATATATTTCCTATTATTTAGCCCAGCTTTATTCGAAGCCCTAACCTGTTATTTAAAGCCTTTAGGGATCATAGATAAATAATGAAATACTGATGGATATCATGAGACATCCAGGTGCTTCTGTAGAACACTAATGTCAAATTCACATTATTAATTTTATTTTAAGTAATCAAAATAATCTAAGATCATAAAGTTTCCAAAGTTTTTGGAATTCAGAATTTTGAGGGCGTTTGGCAGGAACTGCAACATGTGAGATTTCAAGGGAGAATTTGGTGATTCCAGATATTTTGGCTATTACATATTTTTAATGGTTATTCACCAGGGATCTACTGCTTTCATGAGCAACCAGTTGGTCTAGGTCAGGGTTCCCCAACCTTGACAACTTTAAAACTTGTGGACATCAACTCCTAGAGTTCCTCGCCCTTCTGGCTGGCTTAGGAACTATAATAATAATAATAAGAGTTGGAAGGGACATTGGAGGTCATCTAGTCCAACCCCCTGCCCAGGCAGGAAAACCTACAACACTT
>JANHFP010000481.1:217898-229643 GCA_032468135.1 Calamaria suluensis | reverse complement strand
GCCCCTGAGATACCGGAACACTGCTATCATGTCTCCCCTAGTCCTTCTTTTCATTAAACTAGACATACCCAGTTCCTTCCTGAGTGGGCAGGGGTGAGTGGATTATTGGTCCATACCCTGAGGGTATGGATACTTCACAGTTTGGCATCTTCTCTGCTCATATCTAACAGCTTCATGAAACTATTTGGGATAAGCATGCTTATGAGATTCAGTTTTACATTTTGACTCCTGGTCATTCACAAAATCAGTTGTTCTATCTTGATGCCTAGAGGCTGCTAGAGTCTGGATGGAATGGGAAGAACAACTTTAGGCTCAATGCCACCAAGTTAGAATGGTTTTGAGTTAGGAGGCCATCTGGTTACTTCGTTTTGGATGGATGTGCGCTCTCCTTTTATTTATTGAAAATTATTAGTCAAACTGATTTTTAACTTGAGGGTCCTTCACTCACAGAGCCTAGTCAAGGAGCAGGTAAGGAGCTTGAGTAGGGCTTTGCACAATATTTGGTATCCAGTTATTGCTATTCCTGAAGTGGAATCCATAGATGGACCAAATGTGATAGCTCAATTGGTTATGAATATGCAGGTGAGATTTGTTTATGTACACATGAATAGTTTCCTTCCTATTTATTTATGGCTTCTTACTTTCACTTTTTCAGGAGATGGATGAGCACATGAGAAGTATGCTTCATCATCGGGAACTTGAAAATCTCAAGGGGAGGTATGGCTATGACAATGATCATTTTATCTTTCTTCCCTTTAAAATGTTAAACATTTTATTATAATACATGTGCAATGAAAAGTATTTACATTTTTAAATACTGTATGGCATAGTGTTTAAATTTCCTGTGATTATGTATGACTGAAATGGCCAGGATCATGAAAAGTTGTGAGGAAGGTGAGAAAGAAATATGATGCATTATAGACATAAATATCCAATAGATGGGATAGAAAGGTGTTCTCTTATAGATAACAACTCAATCTGGGCTTAAAACATCCAGGAAGAAGATACTCAAGTTGAAAAAGACTCCATTAACTAATGAATAAAATAGGCTGGAGTCCTGCAGTTTCTGAGATTCTGTTTTAAATGCCATAACATTCAGTTTCATATTGTCAAATGACCTACTTGGGGCCTTTCAGGTGAGTTAAAATTCAGCTTCTAAAATTGCTGAGTAGAAATTCTGGGAACAGTAACACAAAACATCTGGATTACTTAATGTTGGAAGCAACTTTAGTTGGAACTATATAAAAACTGAGTCTGCTGGCTATAGGAGTTGAAGTTGGAGTTGAAGTCCACATAGTGTAAAGTTTTCAATGTTGAAAAACACTGCATAAAGCCATAATATGTACTCTGAGCATGAACTCAGCTTATGTTGGTTGTAGGAGAAAGCATATTGGCTTAATATCAATCCAAAAAAGTGTAGCTTATAAAGTTAATAAAACATTTGTCAGTTAGGAAAATAAGCCTTCCCCTATATTTTTTAAAAGTGTATTCAGCAGTATGGTGTCTTATAACCATTCTGGTGTGAATTTAGGGAGTTGTAGTCCCAATATATGGGAAAGACAGTTTCTGAGAAACAAACATACAAATAAATAGGTTAATCATCTTTCCTTGAATCTGTTCACCTTGAAACTAAATCTTACAACCCATTGACCTTGTTCTTGGCAATAAGGATCGGTCTGTTGCCTGGCTGAACAGCTGAAGGGTTAGGGCTCTGATAGCACTCTGTCACCAACATTAACTTTAGCTGTGTAACTTGAGCTAGCAATTCCAGCTAATTTTTTATTAAAATAATAATTTTAAACAATTTATTCTTATAATTGCCAGTTTTAAATTGATTATGTGCCATCAAGGGAACACCAGTTCTTTCCAGCTACTTTGATAGACCAGTTTTATGTGCTATCTGTACAATCTAAACAGCTATATCAGGAAGGGCCTTAATTTAGCTTTGTATTTAGGCTTGCCATCTTCTGTGACAGCTCTACTCTGTTTAATGTTCAGATTTGGGAAGGTATGAATATGACCCATTTATATCAATGGGTACAGTACATTCGGATATGCCAACTTTTTAGAGTTTAAAGAGGACTCCGCATCTAAACCCAGAAGCAATTTGGTCCTCACTAAATTACTTGGATATCTGTGCTGCAACTGTAAAAATCCATAGGAAAATTATATTAAACATTAAGAGGAATTATGTAGATTAAATTAAATTTGTTTTTGTTGTCAATTTATTGATGGTGTAATTTGTAGTTTGTAAATGCCAGTCCATTGATAGTGTTAGCAAAAATGCACTTTTTTCAAAAGTTCGTACAGTGCTTGCAGCTGAATATTAAATGTGAATTTTGGGAAGATTTGTGTTGGTAGATTTCTAGACCACAAGATACATATTATTTCACTTGGTCTCTGATATGCTTAAAAATAATTGAAATGTTGTGAATTTAAAAATCTTAAATTCACATTTGAAATCAATAACATTTCTGAGTTCATTGTAATTTTGGCTGGGATCAAGAGGTGTTCAGTGCAGGGATATATCTAGTGGAATGTCCTCTTTTTTGCTATAAATTTATTTAGGCAATTTACATAGCCACTCATCTTAAAATAGCACTTGCAAAATAAGCAGTACATAAAGCGTTGCCCTAATATTCCAGCTCTAATGCCTGGAAAAAGACCTGATCTTTATAGCCTTCTGAGAAACCAAGAAAGTCAGGTTCCCTGATTCTCAGGAGGAAAACTTTAGGGCAAGCAACAGAAATAATAATATTATTTAAAACAGGGGTCCCCGATCCCTGGACCATGGACTGGTATCAATCTATGGCCTGTTAGGAACTGCGCCACGCAAGTGAGCAAAGCTTCATGTGAGCAAAGCTTCGTGCATAAGTTCTAGGTAACACTCAAAAACACTCCCCCCCCCATAAAAAAATGTTTTCCATGGAACCTGTCTCTGGTGCCTGTTAATAAGACTGGGATGAATTCCATTTATGTAAGAATTAGCACTATATACAGAATTACATTTTAAAGGTATTTTTTTTAAATGAAGAGGATGGTGCTTTATTTAGCAATCAGCTGATCTCTTAGTGAAGCATGTAGCCTCATGTCTTGTGGGTGGTTGAAGGATTTTCCTCCCTTGGTTTGTCTTTCACACTTTCCAAATTACAGAGGTGGAAGAAGATTCCTCAGCCTGTATTTCCTTTAAGAGAAATTCTTCATAGAATAGCAAAGATGATTGTAGCCCAGGAAACGGGGGCTTCTATCACATCGCTAAACAATGTTCTGGCCAGATGGTTTTGCAGCTGTGTTGTGCCCACATACTAAATTATTGCTGGCATTAAGCTTTAAAGCAAAAGACAGTATTCTAAGTATGCTTGTCGTCCCTTTATTAAACCTTAAAAAAAACTTTAGTACAATGGTTCACATACTTAATTGTGAAATGGGTAGGCATGCAGTCTGGGAAAGTATTGGTCTCTGAACTTTTTCTTCAAAAAATGTTTATTTAAGCTTGTGGTTTTAAATTTGGAATTCTGAAAATTTCATTTTTACTCTTTTCTGTTTGGAAATAGAAAGGAGATTCCAGAGCTCCAATTCACATTGCAGTAAGCCATCAATTTATCTCCGAAGATTGTACTAACCTTCTACCTATTATATATAATATATGAATATATGGAATTGTCGACTATCAATATGTCAATATGTAAAACTGTTGCAGAATCATAGTCACAAAAGGCATTAATTTTGCTATTCAGTTTCTTTTCTTATTTTTAGGAGTAGATTTTCAGGCCTTTGATGTTATTTCATGAGTTTCTGTGATGGCTTGGGTCTACTTGCCAGATTCCTTTAAATCTTTTCAAATCATCTAACCCTTGCTGAAGAATAGTGACTTTGGCATTTTCACAGGAGATCACAAAGGCTCACAAAGTTTTGGAAAATTGCAACCTTAAAAAATAAAAGTTAAAGAAAAGGTTTAATTTTAATAAATTATTAGGGCTTCTTGCCCTATTTTGGCAGTGACAACTACCTTCTCTTCAAAGCATTTTAAGACTTTCAAGGTTGTTTCTTTTCCTGGAAGCTTCCAAGGCTAGAAACAAAATATGTAAGGTTTTTATTTCTTAGTCACTTGTCTGACAGCTGTCTGTTCCCTCCAGCTGAAATAATTTTGTGCCTTTAACCTAATCCTAGCAAAGTAGAGAATGGACAACTTGCATTTTCTGAAACCAAATAAAGTATAGTGAATTGGAGACTCCCTTGCAGTCTTTGAATTCCAGGCCACTGTGCCAGTTGTCCTAGATTAGGTTTCACTGTGTTAAGATTGGCTGCCTAAGTTTTTTCGCTCCTCCTCTGCTGAGGAAAGCTGAGCTTAATTCTAGACTCTGACACTGGTTTCCCCAGTGCAGCTGGCACCATGGAGGTGCTTTAGAACAGCTTCGGCTTGCTCTGCCAGCCCCCTGCTCCACTATGTTTCCTTTCACAAGATTTTGAGTACAGCAATTCAAGAAGAATCCTAGATGACCCTTTTCTTATGATCAAGTTTGTTACCTCTTGATTGCTGGAAAAAAAATCTGAAATTCACCAAGAAACAGCCAAGCGAATTCAAAAGAAAAAGCTTAGAAAGCAACAGGTTTATTTCTTTTTTTTAACTTCAACCTAAATGACCAGCTCTTGTGTCTCATTGACTGAGGCGTGTTCGTTCAGAGGAAACTGAATTAAGACCAGCATCGTTTGCCATGCCTGTGGGAAGAATTGAGTGTCCACCGTCTCCTTCTTTCCCCAGGGACAGCAATCACGAGTGCCAAGTGTGCACGGTGACTGTGGTGGGCTTGTCAGCATATGCCAAGCACATCTCCAGCCAGTTGCACAAAGACGGCGTTGAAACCCACGATGCCGAGGAAGAGAAAGAAAAGGCCGATGAAGAATACTTTGACAAGGAGCTTATCCAATTAATACAGCAAAGAAATGAACAAAACCGGTGAGTCTTTTCGCATTTCGTTAATTTTCACTTTATGAAGTTCTTTATTGGTTAATGGAAGAAAAAGAAAATGCTTTTGAAAGTACAGGGGTGCCCTTTGTGCAGCCTTGAGTTGCATGTAGCTGGGACAATTCCAACAACTGACTAATGTTCTATTTTAAGTTCATGACTTAAAAGTGTTTTGTCTTTGGAGTAGTGATTTCTGAATTAACAATTAAACCTGACTACTATTGATCCAGCTTTCCCTGCATGAAATAGCGGCGGATTTATTTTTTGCCACTTAAATTTAAACATACCTAATATGGCTATTAAGATTCTTCTATAAATATACTCTCCAGTCCTGCCTGTTGCACTTTATAAACTTTTGTTCAGGTCACTGTAACTAATTCTGCCACATTTTTAATTTATTTTTATTATATCATACAAAATAAATTGAAAGCATGCTATGCTCTTGGGTTAAATGTGGAGACTTCACCCTTAGTTTTTATATATACGGTATGCAAAACCTGGAATTACAAAACTGGACAGTTCACACATATATATATATTTTAGAATTGAGTTAAATTCATCATGTGTTGCAAGCTGTAAATGCATTTCTAATCAATTTCTTTCACTCTAGCATGTGTGGATTTTTTTTAGGATTCGCTGTAAAAGAATGTATTGTATTTCAATCTTTGGAAGAGAAGAGCAGGGCAACTCATTCAGAGTGATGTTTCAGTGGCAGCAAGCCAGTGAGTGAAGCATTGCTTTGCGAAAGATTGAGGCAGATATGTATTCCCCCCTGTCTAGTGCAGCTGCTTTGCAGGCTTTCCCAGATTGTATGTGCACGAAAGTACAAGCACTGCATTCCACTGTGACTGGTATTTAAGTAACGCCTAGGAAGGCTCTCAAAATTGCTGTGCCAAATGTTCAGGACTGTTTTCAGCACTTTACAGTTGACAGAGCCAGTAACATCCTTTCAGACAATTTGCAAAAAATGATTCATGGCTTTTGTTTCACTGCTTTTAGTAATGTGCAATTTAAAGACTATGCATTTACTTTGGTTAAGTTGCAGATGGATAGTCTTCTGTATGGTAGAAAGAATTTTGTTTATGTGGTCACCAATTCTGTTCATTTTCCCCTACTTCAAAGTGTGATATTTCCCTATTCATTTCCTTCCTTCCCTTGGTTGGAGAAAGAAGAAGTCTATGAAACTGAAGAAATCCATTGTGTATCTGACTAAGTGGCTTTCAGCATTGGTGTCTTCCACTTATACAGAAGATTATTAAAAAGCTTTAATAAAGGTTTCTCCTATTCAGTCGTGACTAATTCAAAAGGGTTATCAATATTATTCATTTATTTATTTACATTATAGCCACCCTCTCAAATTGCCTTGGAGAAAAACTCTGCACCTCATATAAGATCTGACAGGGTCCAAACTTTTAAGTAATTATAACAGAAAAGGCAACTTTTCTGTTGCTATGCTTGTCGCCCAAAGTTATAGATAATGCTGACCCTGCCTGCTTTCCCCCCCAATCATCGAATCAGGAGAATTTGGGGTCCTGCCAGTTGTAATTGTCTGTCTCTTGAATAACCTTGGTGGACTTTTTTGTACATGTTAGATTTTATTCTAGCATTCAAGGTAATAAAACTAGCTGGATTCAGTAAATGTGCGAGAAGTATCCTGATAGAATTAAATATAGGAAATGAGAAAAGAATTAATTTAGCATTACATTACAGGGCTACATTTTTTGACCTTTGATCTAGTGATCTCCTTGAAATCTTGATCCACAGTTAATTGACTCCTATTTATGGAATTGCTAAGGAGTCTTCTCAAAGATAAAAAAGGATATGGAACTCAAAACCTTCAGCATGCCCATGAAGTTGTCAGATGCTATAGTGTGAAATTTTCTTTCTCTTACATCTGCAATAGGCTATATAGAGAAAGGGAGAGAATTACATTGATTTTTTTAAAAAACAGTGTAATGTTTTTCTGACATTACTTCTTTTGCAATAACTCAAAATAAAGCCAATTCAGTTCTAACCAAGAACAGTATTACATAGTCATAGTTATATGATAAACCTTTCTGGAGGAACCCTTGTTCTGGTACAACCCATAATTAATTCAGTACCATTGTAGCAGTTGGAAGCTAAGGAAAACTATGACGGTATAATGGCGTTCTTGGTTAGAACTGAATTGGCTTCATTTTGAGTTATTTCAGATCTTAAGTACGTTCGCGTAGTTCTTTAACTAGTTATTGTGTATTTCCAGAATTGTTTTCAGTTAACCAATGTGTTAGAAGTGGGAAATAGAGTAACTATCTCCCTTAAAGATTCACAATATAGCTTTTTCTGAGTTTTTTTTCTGAGTTTTTCCACTAAGGAAATAATTTCCATAGTATATTATTTGATATGCTGGAGTAAAAATACTAATACAATGTTTTCCTGAAAATAAGACATGTCTGGATAATAAGCCCAATTGAGCTTTTCAGCGCATGCAATAATATAACCCACCCATCCCCACAAAATAAGCCCACCCAAACAACTTACATACATGTGCACCCAGTCCCGCAATTTCCTCTGCTTGCTTACTGCACAATCAAAATGAGGTGAGGTCGGAGGGGGGAAAAGGGGGGGGGACATTCCCACTCCTCCCTGTTCTTCACACCGGCCAAGTGGCCCAACATGTCCCACCCCAACCCAATTGCAACAGCAGCATGGCTGCTTCCCTTCCCCGCCATCTCTTAATCGAGAGGGGTAGTGGAGAATCAAGACGGGTGGAGTGAGACATGGCTCAGCTTGCTGTTTCTTCTACCCACCTTGCCAGGCATGACAGGGCTCCTGCCCCTCTGTTAGCCACGTGTCCCCCTTTAGGGATGCAGTTTGGGGGTGGCATGTGGGACAAGTGAGAAGCGGGACGCAGGTCTTACCTTTCAATTTCCATTGCTTTCCTCACCGTTGTGGGTAGGGAAAGACCTTCTCGCGAGTTCAATCAAATGTCTTGAACTTGTGAGAGGGTCTTCTTTTACAGTGTGTTTCCCTGGACACAACAGTGAAGAAAGTGACGGACCGTGAAAGGTAAGACATGCATCTCATGGCCCAATGGCAACAGCAGCCTGGCTGCTTCCCTTCTCCGCCGTCTTTTTTTCAAGAGAGGGGGTGGGGTGAGGGAGAAGCAAGACAGGTGGAACGAGACATGTCTCCCCTTGCCGTCTCTTCTCCCCCCCCTCTTGCCAAGCATGACAGGCTCCTGCCCCTTACTTAGCCACCCACCCCCTTTAAGGATGCAGCTTGGGGATGGCAGGTGGGACAGGTGAGAAGCAGGACGCAGGTCTTACCTTTCAAGCTCCATTGCATTCCTCGCCATTGTGTCCAAAGAAAGACCTTCTCATGAGTTCAATCAAACTTCTTGAACTCGCGAGGTGTTCTTTTATAGCGTGTTTGCCTGGACACAATGGCGAAGAAACAACGGAGCTGGAAAGGTAAGACGGGCCTCCCACTTCTCAACTGCCCTACCTGCCACCCCAAGGGGGTGGGTGGTTAAGCAAGAGGCAGGAGCCCTGTCATGGCTGGCGACGGTGGTGAGAAGAGACGGCAAGGGGAACCATGTCATGCTCCACACATCTCGCTTCTCCCCTGCCCCACCAACCCTCTCGATAAAGAGACAGTGGGGAAGGGAAGCAGCTGTTGCCATTGAGGTGGGATGGGACATGTTAGGCTGCTCTGCCAGCACAAAGAATAGGGAGGGGAGGCGACGGCAGCAACGGGAAATCTAGTCCCATGCTCTCCGCCTCCTGCATCCCCTAAATAATAAGACCCCCTGATAATAAGGCCAAGCCCTTTTTTTTGGGGGGGGGTGTCAAAATAAAATAAGACCCTGTCTTATTTTTGAGGACACACGGTAGTAGTAAAGGGTGATGTAAATATGGAGTGTTGATTTAAATGATTGTTCTACTTGAAAGTGAAAGGTAATTTCAAGTTCACTTTCATTTGAACTTTGATCTTTATTTCCTTAGAAGAAGCTGTTATTTGACAATATTGATTAAAGAAACTAACAAAAAATGTAGAATTGGATTAAAAATATAGAATTGGATTTAAACCAGGATTTTACAGTTTGACAATTTTTTGTTATTTTGATTATTAAATCATTAGAATCATTCAATGTAAATATTTGTGTCTTTGATCCTTAAATCAAAACATGATAAACAAATCATGTTTATGTCTTTGTAGGACAAGTGAATTTTGTCACATAAGCCGTGAAGCAGAAGATGATGATAGGAGATTGCGAAGGCAACAAAATGACAGACTCTCTTATCAAGACCGAGATCGTTATGAAACAACATCAAGAAGGCATCATGGACCATCACAGAGGGACTGGAACTGGGAAAAGGATAGTTTCTTAAATTCCAAGCAAGGACAATTCATCCACTCTTCAAGGAATTCTAAATCAAACAGACATCTCAGCAGCCAAAGAGAGCGACTTGGGTGGCATCAAAATGGTTCCAGAGGACCTCCAAGTCGATATCATAACTATGGAAGCACTGGAGGCATTTGGCATCAGAATGATAGAGGTGCAACATCAGGTTGGCATCATCATGATAGAGGAAGAAATTCCAATTGGAGTTCTGAAGCAAATAATACGTTTTCCAAGTGGCAATCCAAAAATGTAGGGGGGCACCGGACATCTGCTCAACAACGTGGAAATGGATGGGACATTGGAAGAAATGTCAACAGTAGTTCTCAGGTAGAGAACATGGATACGTCCTGGTTAAAAATAAATAATGTACAGGATAAATATAGCAGTAAAAATTATACATGGCAATGGCAGGATGCTGTGGAAAATTATATCTGTGTTGATAATAAAATTGGCAATCCTGACTGCTTATTAGATTTCACAAGTGACCAGCTACCTTCAGATCAATTGCTAAGTTTTAGTGTTTCTAAGCACTCAGAGAGTAAGAATTCCAAAGTCAGTAAAAAATGCAGTAGTCCTTCTCGAGATAAGAATAACAGATGGGCTCCGTATCCTTCCCAAAAAACTGTAGAGCAGGAGTCGCTGCCTGACGAGAATGTAGGTAAAACATCAGAGAAAGCATTGTCTCAGCTGTCTTCAGAAACAGCAGATCCTAAAACTAGCAACTCTAAATTGAGGAAACGGGAAGAGAGTTATTCAATATCTTCAACTAACAGTAAGACATCCCCTAAAGTTGTACCACGCAAAGCACCAGTGGCCGGCACAAGTGAGAACAAGTCAAGTAAAGCTGAAAGCAAAAATAAAAAGATGCCATCCTTGAAGTCCCCACTTCTGGCTATTCCAGATATTAAATCCTCCTCTAAAAGAAGAAATTCAAAGAATCTCTTGAAACATGCACATGTCTCCTCATCTTCTGGGGAAGTCCAAAGTCAACTGAGTATAGAGGCTAGCAATTCCTCAAATAAATCCAAGCTGAACAATAATGCATGTAACTATAGCAGTTTAAAAGGGAACACACCTCTATTGAGCAGCAATGAAAGCTTAAACAAAGCATTAGAAAAGGCCAAAGATGAAGTCCAGCATAGTTATTCTTTTCAGAAGACCCGGTCAAGCTCCAGTGGAGATGCTCAGAGTGATGGGAAAGAAGAACAGAAAACTGAAGATTCTTCACATGATTTGAAGATACATGAAGTCCAGACCAAAGGAATAGAGAACAAGAACCATGATAATAAACCAGGAAGCATAAATACTTCCTCAAATTCGTATTCATCTTATGGCCTTCCTGAACTTGATCACATTACAGCTAAAAACCATAACTGTTTAGATGAATTGAGTGGTGCTAATAAAAAATACATTGAACTCCAAACAGACTCTTTGTCAAACTATCCCTGTGAGTTAGATATTGAACTGAAAACAACCCTGGAAGAAAGTGGGGATGAAGATGTTACAAAATCAAATGATGCTCTCGAAAAAGAAAATGATGGAGATAATTCAAACCACGAGCTGCTGAAAGGTACTATAGGGCCATCTACAGGCCCTCTTCTTCCTGAATTGAGTAAACTTGGGTTCCCAGCTTCTCTCCAAAGAGACCTGACATGGCGCACTAGCTTAAAAAATAAAATTAGCGCTCATTTGCCTGAGCCAAATCTCAATAACGCAAGGCGCATTCGAAATGTGAGTGGTCACCGAAAGAATGAGACAGAAAAGGAATCTGGATTGAAACCTACTTTGAGGCAGATTATCAGTGCGTCCCGTAGATATGTAAACTGGGAACAGGTTATTCAGCAGGTGTCAAAGAAAAAGCAAGAACAAGGCAAAGGTTTACCAAGGTTTGTAATCTTACCAAAGATGTTCCTTTATAGCATGTCTGAATATTGTGTGTTGTGTGTTTCAGTACAAAACTCCAGGCAAACTAAAAATTCATTGAATAAATATATTTATTAATTTGTTGTAGAATTACTAACAATATTATGAAATTAACATAGCTAATAAATTATACTTACTAAACATCAGAGGAAAGTTATAAAATTGTAATAATAAAATTGTAATAGTGACTTCCTCAATATAGTATATGCAATTAACATCATATGATGTTAACATCATATGATCAGATGTTAACATCAGATGCTGTGGAAGTGATGGATCGGTGTCTGGAGGCGGCGCAGGTCTGGATGGGTGTGAACAGGCTGAAGCTCAACTCCTCCAAGACCAAGTGGCTTTGGTTTCCGGCACCACGGTTCAGCCGGATTATTTCAACTCTGGCTATCGGGGAAGAAAATCTGTCCCCGGTAGAGAGGGCTCGCAATCTGGGGGTCCTCCTGGATGCACGGCTTGC